>RJWM01005884.1:0-88102 GCA_004363535.1 Dasyprocta punctata | reverse complement strand
AAACTAGAGAGGCTTCAGGAGCTTTACTCCGAGCAGAAGACCCAGCTGGACAATTGTCCTGAGTCCATGAGGGAACAGTTACAGCAACAACTGAAGAGGGTCAGTAGCAAACAGGAGTGCACCACTTCTTTTTCATTTTGCTTTATTTTGTTTTGTTTGTTTCTTATTAAGTTCCATGTACCTATGACTTACCGCTTCAAATAGCATGAATTTGCATAAATTGTAGTCACTAGACACTTTTTAAATAAAAAATATGGATGCTAATACTATATATTTTCCTATGCTAATGAGTTAAACATTCCTTATTAGAATCCTTCGCCTAATTTATAATGCAAAAGCACATCTATGGTGGTTCTTCAGAAGTAAGACTTGTAACAGACACCAACGTTGCAGCATTTCAATCAACTGACATCTTTCCTCATAGTCTTTGCTATATTATAAGTACTAGTTGCCCTTGAATTATTTTTCCTTAGCTTGACTTTTTATTCTTTTCCAAAAATTATTCTATTCTCTGATTTGCCCTCCACTGTCACTCATTTTTTTCTTTTTTCTTTTTCTTTTTCTTTCTGCTGCTTAGTGACATTGGAGTCTTGAGTGTGATTACAGCAGGCAAACGCTAAGATCCAAGAAGAGGGGGTCATAAATGCCCTCAACATCTCGCATGAACCTCCTATATTTTAAAAGTGTATTACAACGTATATCTTCTAATTAAAGTTTATCTGGTTATTCTCCTATCCCCAATTCCTCGAGCCTTTAACACAACCTTGCTGGTTATCTTCTGAAAGGAGACTTCATATGCAAATAATTTAACAGACACTGGCATGACCACTTAATTTTTCACAGCCCCTTGGCAACTGAATTGTTTGCTCTGATCAGCTGTGATCCCAGAGAATCAGTCATTAACAGTCTTAAACCTCTGACAGAATCATACAATTTGTCATGAGTGAGTAACAACTTACGATTTTGTATCAGTCAACGAGGGTAATTTCATTCATGTTTTGCCTGCACCATCTCAGTAATGAGCAGATAGAAAAATTGGTTAGTTAACAAACTTCAAAAATGCTAAGATGACCTGTAATAGAAAAGTACTTGGTGCTTCTGAGAGTATCAGTGGTTATTAAAGAATTGCAGTTAAAACAAGTGTACTGGTGAGGTTGGAAGCATCCTACTGAGTCTCTGGTGCAGGCAGATTACATGGCAGCATAACAATTTAATTATTATTTCTTACAGTGTTGAAGCAAAGAAAGTTTCTACAGTGTGTCTTCCTCTTTACGCATTTTCATTCAGTAAAGCTGAATTTACTGTAAGAAGATAAAATTTCCTATCTCTTGCTGTCATTATTCTCTAGAAATTTTGTGATACAAATGATTGGGAAAAGACTAGTATTTGTTAAATTATTTTAGTTTATAATTGTGTTTATGCCAGTTCATAAGAGATCAAAAAACTGGACTATCTCTCTCTGTTTCTGTCTCTATGTATCTATATATCTTGGAGTGTTTTTTGTTTGTTTGTTTTGTTTTTTGAAATAGCATCTTGCTATGTAGCACAGGCTGGCCTCCAATTCTCAGTGATCTTCTTGCCTCAGTCACCAAGTGTGCACTGCTATGCCTGGCATGGATTTTATATTTGTTTATTGTTTTCTGTCTGCCTTATTGTGATTTTAAACAGTCATAATTCTTATTTTAAGGTCGTCATTGTGGTGATATATTTTCTTTTTTTTCTCTAGTTATTATTAATGGTGTTCTTTATAAACATTGTTTCAAAAGAAAAAGCCAAGAGAGTCTATTAATAACCTGGACTTAGATATAAATTCTATTTGTACGATGTGGATTATATTGGAAAACTCATAAATTTATATATGCTGTAAGAATTTTGACTATAAAATAGGCAAGGAAATGAGGCAAAAAGTCTGTTCCATTAAATGAAGGCAAAGACTCCTTTGCCTTCCTCTTCAGGCAAGGTGTGTCAAATTCTTACATTAAACCTCTTTCCATAGTAGAGATAAAACAGTTATTTTAGCTTTTTCCAACCTGATATTAAAATATCTACTAACTCTGTTTTCCAGGGATGATGACCAGTGTAACTCTTCACCAATCATCAGGCTTAATCAGTAGAAATTCACAGGAAGTCCATTCATTCTAGGAACTTCGTGTGTTGTCACAATTCATTGCTCTTCAGATTTCAAAGACTTCCCAATACCACTTCCTTACAAAGCTTTTAAAGAATTTGAAGTAGATTTGATAAAAATTTATTTTATTACATTTAATCTCAGTTGGTGGCAAGTCCCATAAAATAAAAAAAAAATAAATAAATAAATGAACAGGAGGAAAAGCACCTTCACAAACTTCATGTTGTCCTAAATCCTTAGGTTAAGATTATGTGATGGTCCTGTGCATAAAACATTATATTCTTATGACTGAACTTCTTACTTCCAAATCATTCCTTTGAAGTCTTTAAGTATAGTTTTTAACTGTTGCTAACCTCATGACTTATGATTATTGTATAGTCAGTATGGACTCATCAATCCTGGCATTCTACCAGTGTGGAAAATGAAACAACTTAAATAAGTGTTTCATTTGCCAGGATATGGTCCACAGTTAAGTGGAGAAGACAAGTAGCTAGCTGGGGCAGTTTTCCTTTGCTTTTGATATTTGCTCAATTAAATTGTTGCTTTGGATCTCTTGATTTAAAAAAAGTGTATGTAGTGATATTCACAAAGAGAAAGCCATTTTTATATCACTGGCTTTAACATCAGTTTATCCTTTAGGCTTAGAAAAGTCCTTCAATGTCTGTGGGCTTCAATATCCTCATACATAAAATAGGAAACTGTACTATTACCTGGTTTCATATTTCAAAAGCAAACAGTGTTTGACTATCAAGCAAAAGGTGGAGAAAAGTTAACAAACCGTGAATCTCATCTACGTTTGCTTCCAGAGATCATGAGATTTATTTCCACAATCACCACTGGCCCTAGCATATCTGTTCTCTTCTCTTTTTCTTCCCCATTAGGCAGAGAAATTATGAAGCTCTAAACATAAAACTTCTACCTTATAATCTCGAAAAAGTTATTGGAAAGAAAAAAGGAATGCATAGAATATTTTTAGTGCCACTGTGTTTTATTTCGATTTGTTTTGTTTTGTGCTTGGCTTTGGAGTTTACCAATCAGTCTATGCATTGTGTTTTTAATGAGTGAGTTAAGTTTAAATCCACTCAGTCAATGTATTTGACTTTGAGCTTCCTGTGTGTATTATTTGGTCTCAATTAAGCTATTTCTGTCCCTGAATTACATTCCTTGAGTTCTTAGTCTTATCTGAAATCTTTTGAAAAGCCTGCCCCTCTCTTAAATAGCTTTGCTTTAAGAGTGTAAGTTTATACACCCATATTTTAATGGTTTAGGTAGCTTGATCAGCAAAATCTTGAGTACTGAGCCTAGCTTAATTTTCAACTTTTCTTCCCAGTGTGCTATTATTTTCATTCAGTGGCTTAACTATTTACTACAAGCAAATTATTGACTCTCTGGCCTTCATGCAGGGTTAAAATAACACATGTTATATATTAACCAGATGTGGAATAATCAGTGGGCCAGCATAGTGAGTGGGTCTGTGTATTAGGAGCCATATGCCTAAACTGGGTGAAGACTGTTTAAAAGCCCAAAAAAAGAGCTTTTTTTTTTTCTTAATCATCTTTGATTACAAACTAAGATTATTTGATAAACCTTGAAAATTTGGGTGTATATGCCTGTGTGAGTGAATACATTGGCTGGTACATTATTTCAAGACTGCAAATATTTTGTTTCTTACAATACTTGTCACTTCATTTCTTAATTCCTCTAATGAATTAATTCTTTAGAAATTATAAATTTGAAATACTTGACAAACTGGAAATATTAGCCAAAAACATAAAATCAGGACCACATTTTTTTTTAGCCAAATAAAATATAAAGAGGTTTTAAGAAATGTGGAATAGGTTTTTCTTTCTTTTTTCTTTTTTAGATTTTTCAAATCATGTTTTTTATACTTTTAAATTGTAAGAATGTAGTCTACCATACATAATAGTCTTGCTGCTATAGTGTTGATTGAAATCTCATGGTAGCTAATAACTGTTCTCTGAGTCAACCCTAGAATTTAATTCGTTGCTGAAGTTAACTGAAAACCTTAATTATTCATAGAATAAAAATCAGAAGAGGGTGGGGTTGAGTAGTGAGATAGAGCTCACTTATCATACCATTATTTTTCTAGTAGTGTTTGAGGATTTAATTGAGCAACTACAAAATATCTTTAGCTATGTAGAAATTGTTAATTACATTGCCCAACTGCCTTTTCATTTTGGTATTATTTATAAATCATAATTTAAAAATTATTTTACAGTACCGCACATATAATTCTGTTAGAGGCTCCAAAGTTAAAGAGGTGTGTCTTTTGAAAGGTGAATTAGAGAATAATTTATATAACCACCCCTCACACAAATGCACATGCATGAACACATTCCTGTTTCCAAGTGTCTCATGGGTTGGGGAAAGCCTATTCTAGACCATCTGATTTGGGTCATTTCTGACCTTTTTTGGATGTCCTCCCGAGTCTTCTCAGAGTGCTGTGCTTAACTTTTTGAGTGACCTTTTGTACCTGAAGAAAACTTTGGCTCTACTCTTTCCAGTGAAAAGATTTGTAAGTAATTTTAATGGGCACAGTTTAAAAACTTCCATCTCCAAATGCTTTTAGTAGCTTTTTTCTTTCGTTTAAGAGCAGTTTTAGATTCTAAGCAAAATTGAGTGGAAGTACCAGAGATTTCCCATACACTCCCTGCCCTCAACATGCATGCATCCTCCACTAGAGTGGTACTTGGTTACAGTTGCTGAACCTGTAATACACAGCATTATCACTCAGAGCCGGTGCCCAGATGTTTTTGATTGCTTATCCCTTCAATAAAGTTATTTGACCATGCATATCCTTTGTGGTAGTACATAATTTGTATAACAAATACAAATACTCAAAGAAAATTATGTATGTATACTACTTGAATGTACATTAGAAGACATTTATTAAGAAATTTAATGAAGGAAATAAAAACCAAACATATATAAAGACAGTCTAATAGTTTCCTTTCTCCTTCCCTTAAAGAGACCTCTGGTTTTTATATATATATATATGCTAACTTTTGAATCTTTAATCTCTGCACTAAAGTTTCATTTAATTGAAAATTGTGGGAAAGAATTTTCTTTAAGAGCATATGTCTGATCTTCATTCTATAGATAATATTTATGCTATTTATTGAATTGTTTTTATACTTCACTGTGCATTTTAAAGCCACCTGGTGGATTAAAGTAAGAATTCCTACATGCACAGAGCAGCCAGAACCTGCTGGGGAAGCACTTGCTGCCCTCTCTACAGTACCCTCTCTGTTCCACTCCGCGGTCACTGTTCTGGAGTTGGACTGCACCATGCTCTAGCCCTGGCTGGTGCTAGCAACTGACTGCTTTTACTGTTTCTTCAGTTAAGAAGTTTACAGCTATCCTGGCATATCTTGTTTTTACTCCCTGTTCTCCAAAGGATGCTGACCTGTTGGATGTTGAAAGCAAACACTTTGAAGACCTGGAATTCCAGCAGCTGGAACACGAGAGTCGTCTGGATGAGGAAAAGGAGAACTTAACTCAGCAGCTGCTGCGTGAAGTGGCTGAATACCAGCGGAACATCGTCAGTAGAAAGGTACTTTGGGCAGATGATTTTTACTAGAAAAAATCAAAATATACTCCTCACATGTGCCAGCAGTGATCATTCATATAGTTATGGTGTGAGTATGTGTCTGTTTTTATATCTGAATATTTTCATGTATTTAATCATATGACATTTGACAAACTATGGAGTCTGCCACATACAGGATAACAAATGATAGTCTGACCTAGATAAAGTGAGATGGGTTACAGTTGTTGTATAATGCTATGCATGCATTTATGAAACAATACCCATTTTTTTCATTTATGTAAAAACCAAGTCATAGAAATCAGAAATTCAGATACTTGCTTTAAATTACTTCTTAACACTACAGTAAGAAAATTGAGAATAATTCTGTGAACCAAGTCTACTTTGGAATTTTATTTCCATAGCTCAGTAATTTCCAAAGCCAGCTGATAATTTATCATTAGAAATAGCCACTGAGAATGCCGTATTAATTCTACAGAGTCCACTCAGCCCATTGTTTCTGAATGGCCATCCCAGAATTCAGCTTTTGTTCCAGAATTTAGTATCGCATCCCAGAACTCTGTACTAACCTGGTAAAATTAAGTGATAAAATGGAAGGAAGGAAAGTTGGACAAGATGACTTAACCTGTCCATTAAATAAGAAATTCCAATGTTTTCTTCCCATCAGGCACCTCCCAACGTCATGTCAAAGATTCACTGATAGTCTAAAACTCTTGACTTCTGGGTTCTTCAAAGTAGATTTTAAATCCCTTAACTGTATTGGACTTAAATAAAGAAAAATGTTGAGAGCTAGACTTTATGATGCATGCCTGTATATCAGACTTGGAGAAGCTAGAGGATTGTAACTTCAAGCCCAGCATGGTTTATATAACAAGTTCAAGTCCAGTTTGGACTACATAGCAACACCCTATCTCAAAAGATCAAGAACTGAAAACCAAGAAGAAAGAAAGAAAGAGAGAGAGGCAGGCATTGAACCTTGCAGGTCAAAGTAAATGCTTTATGGTTTCTATAGTAATGACTGCCCACCAACAAATGAAACATGGTCACTGTTAATAACAATGGTAAAAAACAAAGAAAAACAACAACTTTCCTCTCTTTTCCAAGACAGACTGGCAGTCTTGAATGTCTAATGTGCATCTTTCTGTGCTCACCCTTTTTCTTCCAGGAGAAAATTTCTGCATTAAAAAAGCAAGCCAATCACATTGTTCAGCAGGCTCAGAGAGAACAAGATCATTTTGTGAAAGAAAAGAGTAACTTAATAATGATGATACAAAGAGTAAGTATTTCCTGTTCAGCCCTGGTTACAATAAAACACAGCTTCCAACATGGGAAAAGCTGCCTCTTTCAGAATAAATCCTTCTTAGCTGTTAATGTAAGGAAGATTTTTGTGTATATATTTTTATTTAATCTTCCCATATTAATAAGCTGATACTTTGTGAGTGATTAACTATAATTCAGAAAATAGACAAGGATGTTTTCTGCATGCTTATTCATGGATTCCATAATCCTCATTTCACCTACCTGCTAAAATGTGTTTGTAACCCCAAAATCAGTACTTTGGGTGTTTTTGTGGTCATTCACGGACATACACAGAGCAGTGAAAATTTTGCATCGCCCTATATGTACATTCCTAGCTGAGGCTGAGCGTGGCAGTGGCAACACCCTGCCTTCCTGCTTTAGTTCTCATCTTGGAAACAGTTGTCCTTTTTGTAGAGGATGTTTAAGGCCATGTTTTCACATTTTTATGTTGCAGTGATTTCACTATTTAGAATGTCTTCCAAGCATAGTAATAAGTGCCTTCTAGTGTCCCCAAGTCTAGGAAGACTATGATGTATCTTAATGGAGGAAATACATGTGTTAAATAGACTTCACTCAGGCTTGAGTCTTCAAAAGAAACACACTTGACAGGCAAGGTGGTGCATGCCTATAATCCCAGCTATTTGGTAAGGTGAGGCAGAAGGGTCCCAAGTTCTAGGCCAGCCTGGGCAACTTAGTGAGACCTTATCTTAAAAGAACAAAAAGGGCTGGGGATGTAGCTCTGCACTCCTAGGTTCAGTTCCCAATACTATGGAGAGAGGAGGTGTGGGGGGCACATAACACAGAGTTGTGTATGGATTAGTGACAAAAATGTGACCAGAGGCTCACGGGAACATATCCCTTAATTTCCTCAGGAACAATAATCCAGTGTTTGTGATAACGTTATAAAGTATAACTATGACAAATAACAGATATCTGCTATATATTAAAAAGCAAAGAACCTACACTAACCACAACTCTAAACAAGAAGAACAGACTTGGAAGATGACATTATCTCACTTGAAGTTGTCCTACAAAGCTAGTATTTAAAACAATGTGTTGGCATAAAAATAGACATATAGATAAATGGAGTAGAAATGAGTCCAGAAATAGGCAATGCATTACTATTGATTTTTTTGGACATACGGTCTGAGGCAATTCAATAGGGAAAGGAAAATCTTTTCAATAAATGGATCGAGTATGTAACTATGGAAAAAAGTAAACAACATCCTTATATCACATATATAAATTAAATTAAGACAGGTTCTAGACATAAATTAAAAAATCGAAATGACAAAGCTTCCAGAAGAAAGCATAACAGTCCAAATATACTGGAGTCATGGATAAAGATTTCTTGCAGAAAATTACAAAGGTACAGTTGCATCGAGAATATGTTAAAATTCCTACACTTCAATAATCATCAGTAAATTTTTAACAAGTCAGCAATAGTCTTGAACATTAATGTTACAAAAGAAAATTTACAAAGGACCGATAACTCACATGGAGAAAAACTCATCATTGGTCATCAAGGAAGTATAAATTAAAGCAATCATGATTCATCTCACCCCACCTAACATGACTAAAGTTTAAAAGTAAAATTTGCAAATGTCAGCAAGGAAGTCAACTTCCATGGACTGCTGATGTGAGTAAAATGTACAACCCCTTCTGAGAACTCCTTGGTAGTTTATCTTGTAATTTTAAACACATGTTCAACCTGTGACATAGTAGTTCTACTCCTGGGCATTTACACAGGGAAAATGAAAAATACCTCTGCATAAAAAAGATATATATGAAACTGTTTAAAGTAGCTTTTTAAAATAATACAAAAAAGCCTCTAGAAACGACCCAAATATTTAAAAATGGGGGCATGAATAAATAAGGCGTTGGGTACACATACATTATATAGTACTTCTCAACCATAAAACAAGTGAATGGTAGATTCATGTAATGTCATTTAGCAGCAGGCGGCTGCACAGTGCAGCGTATATGGTATGATTTCACCTGTGTACAGCCTTCGGCATCAGAACAAGGGCTACCCATTGGGATAGGGATTAATTGGAAGGTTTAATGAGACAACTTTTGGGGTGATAACAATGGTCTTTATATTGGTTGGACTGTTGTTCCATTTGTTACAAGTTGTGAAATTACATCTGTGCATTTCCTTGTGTATAGATTATACTGCAATAAATAAAGAATGTGACCCATAAATATTTTTCTGAAGGTTTCTAACCACTGGATTAACTAAAGATGGATCATGGGCCCACAGTTTTGAGATCATAAAGTTTCTACCACAAAGCTTCCAGAAGAAAATATGTTATTGGGTTGTGATGTTAGATCACTAGAGGACGCATCAGGATGTGTTTCTTCGAAGGATAAAATTTTACTTTAAAAAATATGTGAAAGATAAGGTTCATGAAAGACTCAGAATGTGCTTCCTATTTTTGCTTCAAATAGAATTTCAGTTCTTTTTTTTTTTTTTTCAATTTTTAAACACATGAAAGCTAAATATATTGAAAACAACTCATGGATCATATTGGCTAGGGGATGGTGAGATATTTACTATGAGAACTACTGACTGAAAATTAGGAGAGGAAATAGACAGGGGGCAAGTGTGTAGCATTTTGATGTTTGTCTAAAATGCAAAGTCACTGTGCCGCTCAGCTGAATCCGAGGTTAACTCCAGGCTTAATAGATGTTGTGTTTCCTCAGGAGAAGGAGAATCTTTGTAATCTGGAAAAGAAATACTCCAGCCTATCTGGGGGGAAGGGATTTCCGGTTAACCCCAATACTTTAAAGGAGGTAAGCCGTGATGTTGTCTATGTGTCCTTAGCAATAAGAAGACGTGCCTTTAGTTGAACAGTAGAAAGATAATCTTAAAGGGCTCATGAAGGCACTCAAGTGTTTTGATGATTGTCTTACCTTTCATTACTGTATGCTTTGAGGATTTCAGGAATTATCTTTGTGTATAATATACATGTGCTGTGTGTGTGTGTGTGTGTGTAGTGTCTACTTTTTTTGGCAGAGACCAAGGTGTCTTGGAGTTTGAAAAACATTTAGAACCTTCTAGCAGCTAGACCAGCATGAGCTTTACATTCCCTACTTTCTTTTTACAGTCTTTATCACTCCTTCTCCTCTTTTATTTTACTTATTTCTCCTGAGTTTTAAGGAACAAGATAATACCCTCAAATATTTGAGAAGATAATCTGATTTGTTTCTCATTTCTCTTCCCAGTGTTGTTTTTGGAACTTTCTCCGCTAGCTGGGAACTCCTACTTAGATTCAGCTTTATACCCTCTATCCATCTCTGGTCCCCGGTACCACTCTTTCAGAAATATCCCCTTGCCAAGTTTCACTGATAGAATTTTAAATTCTGACTTGGAAAATTATAATGCTGGATGAGAAAGAAAATTATCTTCCGTGTATTTTCTTATGTTTGTCAGCTAAGGGGATAGCTTACCTCTACATAAAAATTTGCATAATTCCCAAACTGCTTTTATTTATAAGTGGTTTATGAAAAAGAGCAGAGTTAGGAATTTTTACAAAGAAAGCAGTGTGTGGGGTGGGGATGTACGAAATAAAATGCTCATTACAATAATAGGTGTGACTGCGCGTATGCCTCGAAAGCATTTTTTAAGAAGTATGTCTATAATAACTTTGTTAAATCTTTCAGCTTTGTGTTTTGTCTCCATCATTTAGAACACAGAGCTAGCCGGTTTAAGGAGCAAAGGGTGGTTGTAAAGGGAATGTAGCGGTGTAGGATAATGTCATGAGGTGGGAAGGGGCAGGCCTTGTGAGTCATGGTCATGAAATGCAACTTGTCTTCTGTATGATGGGAAGCCATTAAGTGGCTTTAAGTAGGGGGGTGACATTATTTGAGACCATGTGTTAAAGGTCACTGCAGGCTGCTCAGTGACTAGTGGATTATAAGATATAGGAGATGTAGGGGGAATATGGAGGTGATAATAGTAGTGCAAGCTGAGTTTTAAACTGGAGCAACAGAGAGGTAGAGAAAATTCGTTGGATTTCTATAGTGTATGTTAGTGGTAGAATTGAACCTTACTGCTGTTAGGTCGGATGTGGTGGGTAAGTAAATAAAAGGAAGTGACCAGAATGATCCCATTGTTCCAGTTTAAATAATGAGACTGATGGTATCTTTTATTGAGATAGAGAAGATAAAGCAAAGAGTAAGTTTAAAAGGGAGGATTTGGATTTTGACCCTGGACACCTGAGTTTGAAGGGCTTATGGCACCCAAATGAATTGGGTGGTATCTAAGGTCTCTGCATCGTTCATTTCCTGACAGAAAAAATCTTTCATTTTCTACTAATGTGTTAGTCTCTTTTTTCCCTTGAAGGCTTTTAGTGTCAAAAGCACGTTTGGCTTGTTGCCTCCTGTATATGTGCACCATTTGTGCTGTTTGAGTAGCTATCTTGTCTCTTTCATGCACCAAAAAGACTTGATTCATAAGATGTTTCAATTTTGGTTGTCTATCTTTGCTTTCTCTTTCATATTCTCTCTCTCTTTTTTAAAGAATGGTGCGATCACAAGGTTATTCTTTAAAGAACTCTTACTTTTGACAGCACACACTTTTGAAGCAGTTGAGTTGTATGATCTGTAACCATTTAGGGAATCTTAATCCTTAGCTTTGAAACAGTCTATCAGTTGAGCAAAAAAGTAATTCGAAGTTGCTAATTTTCTTTCTGATTCACTATCATGTATAAAATGAAATTTGAAAATCTAGTTAATTACTTCCTTTCTTTGGTTTTAACCTTTTAAGACTTCATGTACTGCCCCTCTGGAAGTACATGACTTCAGTACATCTGGTTGATAAACATTCAACTCTAAGCTTTCTTTACCTTTTCACAAAAGTTCTCAATAAAAACCAATTTCTAACCTACAGTTTTTCCTTCAACAGCATCACATCACAGTATCTTGCCTTTTCTGGGGTCACTTTTTGAAAACATTAATGAGCTAATGAAAGAGCCCAACTGTCAAATTTAACTCCATTTCACTTTTCAAAGAGAGACTTATTTTATGTACTTTATTCTTTTTCACAGTGCTTTCTTAGTAGGACAGAAAAAAATAATCATGGTTGATCTGTGTAATTACTTTGCATAAAAATTTACAAGTACCTTTTCCACAAATGTATTTGATTTTCAGAGGTTTTGATTCATGGGTATTTTCTCTAAGCTGAACTGAGAACTAAAATTCTCTGTTCTGGGGGGAGAGTTCGAGAAAATGCCTTGAATTAAAATACCGTCCAGTCTCAAGTTTACATTAGGAATGTGTGTGTGTGTGTGTGTGTGTGTGTGTGTGTGCTCACCTGAGTGAGAAGACAGTGCATTTTTATTTTGATTCAGTCGACATGCTCCAAAGGTAAATTCCATTAGAAATAAATTACAGTTTTATAAATGTTTTCTTAGCAGAAAATTTGGTAACCTTCAGCCCACTTCTGCTAACACACTAATACGTCAAGAAACAAAAGATGGGAAAACCTCAGAGGGAAGATTTGTGGAAAAGGTTCTTGAATTAGGGAATGAGTGATTGCATTGTCAGTTTTGCTTTTGGGATTTTTTGATGTGTGATTCTTTTCAATGTATATATAGTGACAACCTCATTTCATCCACAGAATGAATGCTGATGTACCTCTGGATATTTTAAAATTGAAGGTGTAGCATTTATAATAGAATCGTCTTGATTTCACTAGAAGAATTATGCTTAGTGTTTAGAATGCCATGTTTCAAGACTAAGCACCATAAATCCATTTTAATTGCTAATTATCCTCTTAATGAAACATTTGATAATATCCAGATATCTGGCTGTGGCGCTATCAGCTAACTCCATTGTACTGGGAACATTAATACTCTCGCATGCCTCTGCTTTTGCTTTCTTTGTGTCTAACTTCTCAATTCCTCCTTTTAGGGCTATCTCAGTGTAAATGAATTTAATGAGCCATCTGGCCACTCCACGAATCTGTCCCCTTCCACTCAGTTCCCCGCTGATGCTGACGCTGACGCTGCTGTCACTGAGCCTGCCTCAGCTGTGCCGGTGAGCCAGCCACAGAGTCCAGAGGTGTGTGGGCACGACATTTCATTCATTCACCGCTGTTGCTCATGTCAGAATTAACCCGTGGTTAGCAGCCAACAAGAGGAATGAAAATGTATGTGACAGATAGATGTAGGTTTGGCCAGAGTGCCAGAGTGATGCCAAGCTTATAAAACTGAACAAGTTAGGGGTTCGAATCCATCACTTAAAATGTTAGAAAGCATGAAATATATGCTGCAAAGTGCAGAAGGAGGACAAGTAACTTCAGATAGGTAAGCTCAACACCCTAGCACTCTAACCTGACCTGGTTTTCTTAGAAGTTGAAAAACCTGTGTAAAACTTTTGATTTGAATCACCTTTCCAGTTCGATTTTGGTTTTCTACTTTATTTTGCAGTCTAGGTTTGTTTGTTTGTTTTTTTCCCAGTGATAAAAGCATTGTTGAGAGTGGCCAATAATAGTCAATTAAAATACTTTGTAGTGATTGAAGTTGATTGCAGTGTGGAATTTTAACAAGAGACTACATTGAAAGATATTTCCATCTTTTGTGACTTCCTAACATAAAACAAAACAGAATGAGCAAGCTATCAATTTCATTTCTTTGTCTTATCTTTTCATTTCATATGGACACATATGTACCTTTTCTTTCTCCTGTAAAGCAAAGATCACCTGTCTGTCCTGGATTTGTATTTCCTTCCACCCTTTCTCTTCATCCTGTCACTCAACCTCCATCAGCCCCTTGGCCGGAAGTCATGGCTACATCTGTCGATTCTTTCCCTCTAAATGACACACCTCCTCCTCTACCAGCTAAGAAACACAGGCGGCAACAGCAGCAGGACCAACAGGTAATTAGGGACTGGTATTCAGAGTGCGGGAGTTTTATTTTATCTTGGTAATAAAATCACTTAGGTAGAGTCTCTTTAGCTTTTTAAAAGATGATTTTTAAAAAGACAAGTTGCATACTCCTTTGTTTTTTTTTTGTTTTGTTTTTCCTTAAGGGCATTTAGTGTGTTCCAAGGGTGACTGGAATTACTCAAAAGTTTCAAGAGCTTTATTGTCCTCAACTGGCTTTTTGTATGTTTAAGCAAATCTCACATCTTCACACTTCAGTTCTCATTTCAAAATATTGTAGTTGATCTCAGGTTTTCTCAATATGCTGGTATTTCCATAAAATCCATAATGTAAAAGCTCATATGTCAACACAAAATATTTTTATTATACATTACCGAAACCATGATAGTAACTATCATTCCCTTGCTGTGTGTCAAAATTTGCCAAGCAAATATTTCCTTCCTTCTAATAATCCTGTGAAAAAATTATCTTCATCTAGAAGTGTAAGGAATTGAGACTAAGCTTAATTAAGTAACTTGTCCAAGGTTACATCATGAGTAGCACATTGGGTCTGTAGGAAAACAATTTTTATTGACCAACATTTTAAATAATTATTCCAGTGCATTCTTTTTAACACACTTAAGTATATATTAGTGCCTAGATATTAAAAAAAAAACTGTTTCAAAACTATTTCAACTTACGTGCTCACTGGATCTTCAAAGAATTCAAGTCCTGCTTTCTTATGACCAACCTTCCCTTCCCATTTGTTTTCACCATACCTTTACTGTTAGCATTTGTTAAGACTGCATATCCTCAGTGTCTGCAAGTTCAGCTGCCTGAGCTGATATACAAGGGAATTGATGGGAACAGGGAATCCAACAAGTGATACCTACAAGGGAGTGACTAGGAGAATGGAAGGACTAAATACTTTTGATGTTTCTCTGAATAACAGCTTTATAGAGGGTGAAAGCTGTTGGGCTGATAGAATAGACCTTTTCTGTTTTCTGCCAAATATCACTTAAGCTGTTTTTAATGGGGTTTCTCTCCTATTTTATTAAGCTACCACTATGCAATATTGGGAAGTTTTGATTTCAGAGTTTATGACAATTGGTAATAGTGGGAATAAGTGTTCTACTGTGTTCTGATGCCATTTTTTTAAATCTAAAATGGCCATAAATCGACTGAATTGTGAAGTTTTTATTATTGTAATGTGGATTGCCTGGCCGTGAATACCAGCTCTGTCACTTTCTAGCTGCATGACCTTGGGCAAGTTTATTTAACCTCTCCGCACCCCAGATTCTTCATTTGTAGAAAAATGATATAGTTCTATCCTCACAGGTTTATTAGAAGATTGAATGAGATAACGTATTTAGAGTATCACACTTGGCATATAATAATTTCTTAGTAAACATTAGCTGGTATAAATAGATCATTGTAAAGTTACAGTGTAGATATTTGTTATAATTGGCACACATTATGTATTTGAGCATCTTGAACTTGGTATTAAAGTGATCAAACCTAAAGAACAGTTAGTGAGGAAATCACTTTGCCATTGAAGGCATTTCATGCTGGCAAAGATCTTGCCTTAGAAATCTGAAAAAAAATAACCAACCAGAAGATTTTTAAATATGAGCTATTACTGTAAGATCTCTTGGATCAAGATCTTTTTAAGTGCAAGGGTAACCTAAAAGGATGCCTTCTATGGAAACTTCATGTGGATGTGGAATGCTTATGTGATGAAGTATTACTACCACTTTCAGATGACTTCCCTGTTTACTTCCCCTTCCCTTCTTCATCCTGTTCTTTCCCTTTCTTGTCCTCACACTGGAATCTGTGCCATACCACAGAACTGTCCAGACAGATTAGGGTAAAAGTGCTTTGGCCACTGGCTGCTGTGCCATCCATGTGATGACCATTATAATAATTTTTAAGTTGTCCTGAGGCCTCAAGGCAGCAGGTACTACAGAAGTGAAAGGTGAATTTTTAAAAAATATTGTAGGTTCAGAAATAAATTCTTCCAGTGTTTAGTAACATCAAACAATAATCTAAATCTGTTTGAACAGAAGGATAAGTTGAATAATTAAAAAAAAAAAAAAAGAAATCCGTGTGAAAATTCCAAAACTTCTTTGTAAGTGCATAATTCTTCATTTCTTCAGTGATCTGTTTCAGTTAGTCAAGTTTTGCTATTTTGCTCTACATTTGCATTTAAAGCACTTTAGAAGTCTGGAAGAAAGGAAAAAACAGCATAAAGAAGGCCTCTATCTGAGTGATACTTTGCCTCGAAAGAAAACCACACCTTCCATCTCCCCACATTTCAGCAGTGCCACAATGGGGAGGAGCACCACCCCAAAGGTAGGACCCGGAAGAGCTGTAGACCTCACTTTCTGTGAGTCTTTTCCTTATGTTCCCCAACGTGCAAAAGCCTTTCAGAAGAAACGCTATTGTAAACCATTACATTTGTTTGTTTGGCAGCCTTCATCATTAAATTGCCTCTTAAATTCAGAGGGTATTTGGAATTGTATGTCCTGGGGCCAAAGGTATTTTCTAACACCGTGATAAGAGGCGGTGAGTGACCTTCACTAACATGATAGACTCCCAAGGCTGCATCCCATATTTAGAAATAAGATAGACTATAGACGCAGTTTTCCAGGAATAACAGGACCAAGTATTTATGGGTCACTTTTTCATGCCTGAAAGAGGTTAGCACAAGGATTTAGCACTGTGTCTGAATTGCTATCTTTTAAAATTCAGCAATACAGAGCAGTGGAGCTTCTTACTGATTACTGTCCTGATTGTACATGTGGGTACAGTGAGGTATAATACAGCTAAATGACTGACTCAGGAGCCCTCAGCTGGTACTGGGGGAGCCAGCATATGAACCCCTGCTGACTCTGCACCTCCTTCGAATTTGCTGGCATGTCCCAGGGGTCATTGCAGGAACACAGCAGGAGGCAAGTGAGAAGGAGATTCTTTGTTGGACAGACTCTGGGCCCTTCTCCTGCCCTTAATCAGAGTAGTTTTATTTTAATCTATTGTGTAAATTGGTGTTTTAAGTATGTTTTGTTTGCATGAAAGATTTGCCATTTTAAAAGAATGCTAAAACCACTGTGGTATTAATAAGTTTTCCCTGTTTGCCTCCTGTCATGTGACTGGGGGCAAATGGAACGAGTGTAGGTTTCCCTGTCCTGCATGATCTGCATGCATTTCTGACCTTGCGTCTGCCCTCTGCTCCTTGTGCATGAAGCACTTCCAGTGTTTCCGTCAGGTAATTGCAGACAGTGTTTGCCTCAGCTGCCTTCACTTATGCAACCGCTATTATTAGAGGAAGTTCTGTGATGTTGAGACTGCCATGGAGCCTTTTGGGAAGGACAGTGACTTCACCATTTAACATCAGCGAATGGAACACAGAGAAATAACTTATCTCTCTCTGCACTTAGACAGGAGCTTTGGAAATAGGGATGTGGGTGTTCCCTGAAGGATCACTTGGTATATGTGTGCCTGAAGTGTTCCCTCCTTGTTCTCACAGGGTCACTTGCCCCTGGGACAGAGCAACAGCTGTGGCAGTGTGCTGCCTCACTCGCTGGCAACCATGACCAAAGATGCAGAATCTCGGAGGATGCTCAGAGGTGTGTATCTTGTAAATCATTAGAATTCCTAATGGAGCAGGAGTGTGAACAGGGTTGGGAATGGCTAGGTAAGGGATCAACTGAGTCCTAAATTTAGTCTTAACATATCACCTTTGAGGAAGGATGTATGTATATATCATGATTATACCAAGGTGACTTTTCCCACTTACATACAGACCTGGTCCATTTTAAATATACCCATTGTACTTTATAAATTCAATAAAACTCTGAAATCAGAAAGGCCCCTAGAGAAGGACTAACCTTCCTGATTGATTGGTAGGAAGTAAAAACTCATCCCTGATACCCAGGGAGATTACTGGGGCACTTAACCATGATCCCTCTTCTGGTTTGTGGCTGAGTACTATGTTGAATGAATCTTTTGCTGCAGAGTTGAGGAGCTAACATGGTAAATGAAGCACTTATGGCTCATAACAGGATTTCATTGTGCCTCTTAATGCAAGTTTGTGCTCTTATGTTGTGGAGTTAGATTTTAGATGTACTTTGCTCTCAGCATATTTTCTTCGTAATAAAATACATTGCATTTATAGTTGTGCTTTAAAATAGTCTATCTGGAATGGAAGAAATTATTACACTATTGTTTCAGAAGAGTGCTTCTTGTTGAAATGCATTTATTGTGTTAACATGATAGTTTACATCTTCAACCTATATTAGCCCTAACTTTTGAGCAAAATGGTGCTAGATACCAAGAATGCAAATCAGCAGCTTGTTCCTTGCTTGTGAAATGCTTATACTGTAGTGAGGAAGAAGACACATAACAGATTATTTAAATAAACTGTAGTAAGTGCCCCGTTGGAGATATGCTCAGGACATAAATGGAAAGGCCAATGGGATGACAGACATTTGGGTTGCAAATAGATTTGCACACTCATGAGATTAAAACTTTTCCTTCAGCAGGCTGAGTCTGATTGCTCAGCCTCTCTGCTTTATGGTGCTGAAAATGATCGCTCCTTCTTATCAGGAAAAGAAATGTGTCTATACAATACACATATACACACATGTACATGAATAAGTTTATATACTCGTGTGTAAATATTACCTGTATTACATATAACATGTATCGCTTGAATGAGATTTTCAGATCATTACTAGAAGTGATTTAAGAGTGAAGAAAGGCTGTAGTATTCTTGTGAGGTCTGTAATTTATGAGAGTTTTACACTGGTAATATTTAAATAAAATACATTTGATTAAATTTCTGGATTTTATTTTCTTTATCATAGTTTCTTAAGCTAAAAGTACCTCTTAATATTCATCATAAATGATTCTATTTCAGCTTTCATTTATCATTGTTAACTTGTGGGTCAAGTCTATTTTTTGTTAAAGCATTTGTATGTAATATTAATAAATGTCTTCTTAAATGTATTTTTCCCACTGACTGAAAACATCAGAGCCTAGATTAGCCATAAATCCAACCAAGATCATTTAGCAGTTTAGCGTGTCCATGTACTTTTTGCATTCCAGTGATTTAGGGAAAGATCAAGCACTCAGGAAAGTGTTGGATCACAAATTATTGCATTCTATGTTAAAAGTATTTTCTTTAAATAGTAAGAAAAATTAGTCCCTTGTCCTGACTGGCTAGATTTGTAAGAATCAAGAGGAGTTATTACTATCATATAGTTATGGTCTTCTTTTTTGATTTTTTATTTTATAAAAAAGCAAAATTTCTTAAGAAAACAACAATAGTTAATATATTATGTATCATTGTCTTCAAAGTAAAGTATGAGACATAAAGCAAAAAGATCCTTCTAAAATAGAAGCAAACAGATCATAACACAGCTTTCTTTTCAATGAGCTAAGATAAAGCAACAGCATAAGCAAAGCAAATCAATATATATAGTAAAATATTTTGAAGCAACAAAATACATAATATGGGGTAGTATTTCAACTTCTTCCTACTTTCTATGTATCTCTCTTCTGTTTTGCTCTCACCTGTGTACATGTATGTATATTTGTGTTTTCCATATAAGAGAAACCATGAAATACTTGAAGTTTTGAGACTAATTTCACTTAACATCATGTTCTCTAGCTGCATCTTATTTCTCTACAAATGTCTCAAGCTTTTTTTTATGGAAATGTAGAACTCCATTGTGTATGTCACATTTTCCTTATCCATTCATCTGTTGACGGACATCTGTTTCTGAGATCTAGCTATTATCAATTGGGCTGCTATAAACATGAATATGCATATGTCCCTGTAATACAATGATCTTAAATCTTTTGGGAAGATACCTGGAAGGGGCATAGCTGCTAGGAAGGTTCTTATGAGAATATGGTACAATTGAAGGAATGTCTGATCTCTCATTTTCCTAATCTCTGCTTCCACCTCAAATAAAAATAATCTTCATGCTAGTTTCATAGAGGAAAATGGAGCCATTCTCTTAGGTCACACGTGGACACACACTCTGCAAAGCCTGCTGTCTTTGGTTTTGTGTGTGTGTGTGTGTGTGTGTGTTCCTGTTGCTTACTGATGTGTGCTGTGTGCACCTGCGAAGACTTCGGCTTCAGCCTTTGCTCTGCGACGGTAGCTTCTTAAAGCGTTTCTTGGGGTGTGGATGGGGCAGCTCCTAGGGCAACAGCCATCCCATGTAGATGGCTTGGAAGTGTCCCAGGAGGCCAGCCTGCCACCTTTGACTCCCGACCCAGAGGAGGGGCAGAGCAGTCAGAAATCATAGTTCTTAAAGCCATAGAAGACTTAAGTCAAACTGACAGGATTATATGCAAAGCCCACACAGACCAGGAAGGAAGAATCATACGTTCATTTAGAATTGACTCATTAACACTTGTTGACTTCATTAAAATAGCAAATGCAATTGAAATGCCTAACACACTTTCATTAACTCAAACTTGGTAGACTTTATAATTGATTTCTTATGTACACAATTAATGTAAATACAATGTTTTTTTTGTTGCTATTCATAATGGATACATCAAGGACAATCCTGTAAGTATAAGCCTTCCTTCATCGGCCCGGTTTTTATAAAAGTCATGTAAACAAAGAATCTTGAGATCCAAGTGGAGAGCTGAGAAACTCAACTCCTGAGGTTGTAATGGTCTTTGGCTTTTGTGCATCTTGACAGTTATTCCTTTGTAAGCTTTAGAATGATAAAACCTCTGTGCTTCTGTTTTTTGTTAAATGCAGGAAAGTCCAAGAAAGGTAGGACAAACTGCTTATGTGATGTTTTTGTTTCTGGCAAATACTGAACGGTCACCGTCAAGTCATCTTTAAGAAATGATCAGATTTTAAGCTCTATAATGGTGGAATTTTGGTCTAGTGATTATGCCTTTATCATAATAGAGAAAATATCATCAGATATTTGCAAGAAATACAATGCTAGGGGCAACTGCTATTTTGTCACAGGCAGCTGCATGACTTTCTTTGTTATTGGCTTTTTATCGTAAGGTCAAAACCTGCAGGAAACATGAGTGCCAGGCAAGCATTGATTTGTAAGGCTCAGGATCTATATAAAGGGAAGAGTGGGTATTATGATGTATGTAGGCTAAATATAAAATACGCTTTTCCTTTAGAAGCCCAGATATCAAAAATGAAGCAGGTTTTAGTGGGAAGCTGGAAGGATTTAAGTGGCTCTTACTTATTCTTTCCTTTGAAGCCTATTTTGTAAGAATGACTTAGTGGAGAGTGAAGCAGAGTTTAAATCACTGGCTTGCCTAAATAAGGTGGTTAACACCAAAGCTAGGTAGTAAGACAGGTTGTCAGGAGACTTGTTTGTTGGACTGTGCTTCAGGTAATTAAATGGCATTCTTTAAACTTTAGCTCTTCAAAACCATTTACTGTTGTCTGCTTGGAAAAAAAGAATTGCTTTATGCATATAATCTTGTTTATATTTTCCCTACTTTCTGGTTGATGTGTATGTGTAAACATTTTTTTCCCTGTAACAAATCTTTTTGGACTAACTATGCATGTACCATAAGGTTTTTCCTTTTTTTAAAAACTTTTTGGCTTGTTCCCTGTAAACTTAGAGTTAATCTAAAAATATGAACCTTATTCTGTATTAATCTGGTGCTGTTACTAACACTATAAAGACTGCATGTTGAAAGTGTTGTATTTTCTCACTCCCTTGTCATCCTTTTTGATCTTGTACCTTTTTCCCTTTCTCCATCATTCTCTTCCTTCCTGCCTGTCTTGTCCCGTACCTTCCTCCTCGGGCTGTGGACTGTCATTAGGAAGAATGAATTCCTCAGCAGGTGAGCTGCGATAGGAAAGCTTGTTAGCTTTACCCTCTTCAGCCCAGGTTATAATTTAAAACCATGTCATTTTTTATATTGAAGTCCAGATAACCATATTTTAAAAAGTGTGTAACATTTTTGTGTGATACATTAACAAGACTATATATCTCACAATGGTTAATTCACAGCAGGCTTTTGGGGTCCAGTTAGCCAGATCAAAATGAATGTCCCTTGTGCATGCAAGACTTTCAGGCAAGAGGGGGCTGAGTTGATTTTCCTAATGTGTAGTTTGAGGTGATCCTCAGCTATTCCTCCTGGGCTCTCTGTCGCTCTCCCTGTCTCCTGCTTGTCTATGGTGTTTCTTCATGTCTTTGGATGGCCAGCCTAGAGCCTGAATCCCAAACCAGCTCTTCAGACACACACGTGCAGGGCTGGGTCACAGGAGAGAGGCCCTTGGCCTTATTGAGCATGGCAAGGTAACTCGTATTTTTAAAAATTTATTCATAGGGAGGAGCCTGAGCCAGGTGACGGTCGGGTCCATTATGATCATGAAAGTGTTGCCAGTTGGCAGAAATTTATAGCTCCACAAGGGGGGCGTTCCTACTCACACTGGCCCTGTGGATAATGGAAGCCCTGCAGCCAGATGTGGTGGTGCACGCCTGTAATCCCAGTGTGCTGGGAGATGGGCAGTAGGATGGCAAGTTGAGCCCAGCTTGAGCAGCCTTCCAACTTACTGAGACCCTGTATCAAAATAAAACATGAAAAGGGCTGGAGATACAGCTCAGTGCAAAGGCCCTGGGTTTAACCTCCAGTACCACATGCACGCACGCACGCACACACACACGCATGCATGCATGAAGTCCTGCATTGGGTAAGGTAGCCTCCTCAGCCACATGCCGTAGTGGCTGGAAGTTCAGGCACAGTCAAACCTCAACCAATAGTGAGCTGCTCTGGGGGATTCATGTTGACAGTCCTTACAGAGTGCCTGGTATAACATGGCTGTCCACCAAGCACCCATCTGAAAATGTTAAATCATTGTAGTTTATTGCCTTTCTCACCTGGAGGTTATCAATTCATTTTCTTATTCTGTGATGCTTTTAAAAACAACAAACCCAACCAAACACAACCACAACCCAGGAAGATCAGAGGCCCAGTGAATACAGCTGTGTGGGGAGCAATGCACTGCCGTCTTTGTGCTTTCAGGGGAGATGCTCATTGCCCATGGGAAATGGCTCTTCTGCAGTAAAGGTCACAGAACAGGTCATTGCCAGGATATCATCCCTGTGTTTGAAATTACTGTCTCCTAGGGATTTTTCTTATGAGAACATGGAAATGTCTTCCATGTAAGGCAGTGCCAATGTGCAAGCTTTGAATGCCACAGCCTTTTTGGGAATCATAAAGAAATATACATGTGCAACTTTTCAAGTAATTTCTGTTTTTTCTAATCCTCCTAACATAATGCGTATTTGGAAACACTTTAAAAGGAGCAACTAGTAATTGCAAAAATTCAAATATAAAAGGTAAACATTTGAATAATGAATTATTTTTTACTTTCTTTTTTAAAAGGCACGAATTTCATGCTTAGGAATGCACTGGCTTAATTTATACTTTATGCAGTTTTACTATTCTGTCATGTCTCATGGTGTGATTTTATGTCTTGCATCTTCCCTTAGCTAAGTGGTATGTGGTATACATAATACATATACATAGTGGCAGATTGTATGAAGGAAACTTACTTTCTCAGAAATTCATTAATATATCTCATTTAGATATCTAAAATTGCTCCAGATACTAACGGCATGAAAACTGCATGAAGCTAAAATTGCTTTACAGGAACTTTGGGTGGATACATGTATAGTTAAAGCATCACAGATGTGGCTTGTGTTTCCAAATGGAAATGGTTAATCAACAGTGGAGGAAGCTGTCTGGAATTACTTCCCTTCCCCAGTTCTCTCAACTACTTTTTGGCCATTTTATGACTTATTAAAGGCCTCATTGAAAGGTAGAGCAAGAGAGGTGGAATTCACATGGTCTAATTACAAACTCTTAATAGCTCCGGTGTAACTCCTGGGTAATGGAGGCTATGAGGTAGATATTTCTCTTATCAGGGAGAAGGAAATTAAAAATTATAGAGACATTTTTAAATGAATTTAGGTATTTATTAGTGTAAAAGACAATTTGATTTGTAATACCTGAAATCAGCATTCAAGGTCCAAGTCGTATGAATAACTTAATATGCCAGCTAAGTACCGGGGTAAAGAAGTCTTACTTATGGTGTGTTTGATCATACGAATGCCTACATTTGCCAGTCGTTATCACTAAATGCTGATTGTTAAGGTGTTACAAGAAGAGGATTAGATACACAGGAAAAGGAAGAATCTAATCACTCAAAGGATTATTGACCCTGAATGTTTTAAATAAGGTGAGGCGAGGGGAGGGGTTGGGGGTAGAATAGAGAGAGGGGAGAGGAAAGAGGGAGAGACAGACAAAAGATGTGGAGAGAATATGCAGTATGGATCTTAAACAAATTAAAACATTAGAGGTGGTGTACAGGTTTTTCAGATCTTCCACCTGAAGGTTCCTCCCCTTGCTGTTTTATGATGGCATCAAATGCCCCTGGGCTTTATCTTGTCATCACTTAAACACATCTATTTCATATTTCTGGGGTTTTTTTTCTTCTTTTGTGTTGAATGTGTGCCAGTGTATTATTCTCCATTGTACTGAGTTGTAGGAATGAGATAGGAAAATGCCAAGTGCTCCCACTGATAAAATCGGCCACAAGACCACTTCTTTGAACTCTTACTTCCACTGAGCATGATGCTGTTTCTTTGATCTTCTTGGCTTCAAAACAAATTAGACTGGGGCCCGCATTTCATGTGTAAATGTTTCTGTCGCTGGTTTGAGCCTGTGGACATGTAAGATGCTAAGAGTGATAGATGAAGTATATTTATGACTCTTTCTTTAGGTTATAATCACCAGCAGATGAGTGAAGGACAAAGGCAAAAATCTGAATTTTACAACCGCACAGCATCTGAATCAAATGTCTACTTGAATAGTTTCCATTACCCGGATCATAACTACAAGGACCAGGCCTTTGATACTTTGAGCCTGGACAGCTCTGATAGCATGGAGACCAGCATTTCTGCCTGCTCACCCGACAATATTTCTAGGTAAGGTCTGTCTGTGGGCAAGGTTTCTTATTTGGAAAATCAAGATCTGACTACATGAAGTCAGATCAGGAACAGCGGTGCACATCTGTCATCCCTGTCACTCGGGAGGCTATGGCAGGAGGATTTCAAATTTCAGGGTCAGCCTAGGCAACATAATAAGATGCTGTTTCAAAAAAAAAAAAAAACCTAAAATGTTGTCATCAAATTTTAGACATTATGTATGTACAGACTTAAATTTTTTACATTTATTTTTACTTTACTTTATGAAAAATAATATAAAATTTCATAACAAAATAATAAGTGATAATTATCTTCAAAGTAGTTACTCAAAGAATAAGATGTAAACCAAAAGATTCTTACAAAGGAAAAAACAGGTAACACAACACTTTCTTTTCAACTAAGATATACTACTATAAACAAAACAAATAAATATACATATGAAAATAATTTTAAAACGTAAAATACAAACTTTCATATCATGGCAACCTTTGAAAGTAGTTTCCTTTCATGACCTTGTACGACTGAGCCGGAAGTTACGCAGACCATTTCCCCATTACATCCTCTTTCTTTAGACTTGAGTTCACATTTACACTGTGCTTCCAAATCAAGTTGCCTGTGTTGGAGGACTCTGAGCTTCATGTGCACTGCTTTTGATTAAGTGAAGAAATAATTCCCAGTAACAAAGTCAGAACTTTAAAAGGTTTTTTTACCCTTAGGTTTTGTTGGAAGGAAAGGCTTAGCTATTCTGTATAATAAAATTTTTATAAGAATTTTTCTTACCTATCCACATTTCTGCTTGTACTTTGAAGCTTGCAAAAGTGGTATTAGGGAAGTGGGGAATAGACGCATAGAAATTTTAAGTTAGTGAGAATGATTCATTTTTGTTTTTTGGTACTGGGAATCGAACTCAGGACCTTGCACTTGCCAGGCAGGTGCTGTGCCACTAAGCTATTTCTCACCGGATTCTGTCTTCCAAAGCTTGGTGAGCCTCTGCTCCCTACCCAGTAGTTACCCAGATGCTGGTGGTGCAGATCCAGCCCGGCCCCGCCTTCTCCTCGCAAAGCTGTTTGTTGACAGAGAGGGTGAGGGGCTCTCAGATCTCTGCCTCTGACCGTGTCAGTCCTTAACATCGTCTCCACGCATGGGTGCAGAGTTAGGGTTAGGAAGTTAATGAAGACAGCAGCAATAATGGGTAACATTGCAGTGGTGTTCAGAGTACTATTCTTTGAGACATGTTAATAATTTTAGCAGAATGGAGATTTGGTGCAGAATTTACTCTCAATTGCCTGTTTTCTAAGACCCAAGACCTATTTTCTGAGCTTCATGTTTGTTTAGAGTATAAATAATGATAATGAAAACATATAAAAGTAAAAAAGTCTGACTCCAGTAACTTTCTGGTAGTCAAGAAAATGATGTTTCAGCATAAATTGAAGGGCAAATGTACCCACAACCGAGCAATTCTATCATTCTTCAGAAAACTTTTTATGACATCATAAACCACAAGACCAACTGTATGTCACTAAAATTCCAGCATGGAATTACCTCTTTAATAGACTTATAATTTTGGTACATTTTAATGCATAAGTTTAAGAAATCTTGAGCACAGCAATTTTTTAGTCCTTTGTTGTTCTTTATACCAATATTCATGAAGTCCCCAACTAAGGATACTTTGTTACCACATACATTCCAAACTTCAGTGTCTTATTTCTTACTTTCCTAATGTTTATCATATTATTTTCCATCACAACAGCAGGTAAAAGTATCTAATTATTTTAAGGTAGATAGGGAACACAGATGACAAAACACCTATTTTTCTCTCTCTCCCTTTTACTCATGACCCTTTATAGGTATCTTCTATTTTGTCTTCAATTTTTTGATATTTAAAAGACCTGAGAACACAAGAAAATAAACCGTCATTTCTGCCCATGAGAATTAGTTATCTGTGATTGTTTGGACAACACAAAGGGTCAGTTTCATGTGAAGCAACTATGGACAATTATCATAGTCGTGCACAGCGACTTGTCAGAAATGGTCATTCTGCAATAATTCTATCACAGAATTAAGGTGTCTCACCACACTCAACACACACAGATGGTGACTGTATGAAGTGCTGGAGGTGTTAGTTTGATTGCAGTAACCAGTTCACAGTATATACAGATATCAAAGTGTCGCATTGTATACCATAAATATATACAATTGTCAGTTATCTGTATACTCAGGAAAACTGAGAAAGAAAGGAAGTGGTAAAAATGAAATTTTTACCTGCAATGAAAGTAATCATTAGGTACTACAAACAGGTACTAATAAAAAATTTTAAAAAACATGTTCCAAACCAAAGAAAAAAAAAGAAAAGAAGAAAGAAAGAAATTAAATAAATGTAGACTGCATAAAAATGGTACAAATAAAGGTAGACTATTGGTCAGTTTGTTTGCTTCTTGTAGACTGGTGATTGATTGTTGAGGCTTGAAACTCAAGATCATCTCTACATTAATTATATTAACAGAATGTTAATGTGATTTTGTGCTATTACTGGCCAAAGCAATATGTCTTCAGCTTGCTCAGGCCAATAAAGTTTGTCCCTTCTTCATCCATTGTTACCAATGAAGGGGAACAAGTATCTGGGCATAAAAATGGAAGCGTTTTTTCTTGGATTCTTTCTGGCTGAGAGGAGCAGGGCTTACCCTTTTCTGCCTCCCCCGATAACTAACGGAAATAATAAGAACTTGCCATGTTCTCCTTCTCAGGAGCAAGCAGCTGGCTAACCCCTGGCCCTCAGTCTCCCCACACAGCCCCCTGCGTGTCGGGCTCCCCAGGGCGCGGTACTCGGAGGCGGGGCCTCGCTGTGCGGCGCTGGCCGAAGCCATCCGCCCTGTGCTCGTGCTTCTCTGCGAAAGAACTCAGCCCTGGCCTTGAATCACACTGTTTGATTTAATCAAAAATACAATTGATTATTCATTTTAATACACGTTCTTAAAAGTTCATTTTTATACGCATGCGGGTCTGACATCCAAATCATTTAAAGGAAGGCGAGGCCTCCTCCCACCGCTGGTCTTTTTAGACTTTGAAAGATGCATTTGGAAGTCATGCCTTGTCAGATTTGGCTGTGGTATATTGATGTATGAATAAAGCACTTTACTTTGGCAATATTTTGCTTGCGTATGTTTGTCCCCTAAACTGAGATAAGTCAGTGTCACCTACAACTGTCAGAGTTGAATTGCTTTGCCACTTCAGACCAGTGACTTATAAGAAACATCACTGAAATTGTATATGCTTGCATTGGGTCATTTGCCTCCCGTGTGTGTGTGTGTGTGTGTGTGTGTGTGTGTGTGTGTGTGTTTGAGGCAGAATTCTCAAAAGGCTTTTGTGTTTGGTTCAGTGCCAGCACTTCAAATATTGCCAGGATAGAAGAAATGGAGAGGCTGTTGAAACAGGCTCATGCAGAAAAGACCCGACTGCTCGAATCCAGGGTAAGCTCAGTGTCTTCCCGCCAGACGACCCTGGTGATGTGGCTGGTGCGGCGAACCACACTCAAATCGTGCACCACCCCTCCTGATAAAGCTTTCACAAGTGTTGTGATCCTGAAGTAGTCACTTTACTTTGCACAGCCTGCTTTCATTTGAAAAGTAGATGTGTTAGATTATTTCTAAGGCTTTTTTTAACTGTACTGCAGTTCTCTGTAACTTGAAAGAATATATACAGCGTTATATGCGGTGCTGAAACAGACCGAAAGGGAGGTTTCCTACTGTACTTTCCCATGCCAAGGAAGTGGGAAGAAGGTTCCTTTATGCTTTCTCCCAGCCCTCACAGCCTGGGCGAGGGCGCTATTGTGATCCTAAGAATCCCATGTCATTGTGACTGTATTTCAAGCTGCAGTCTGAACTTCCTTAGGAACCCCCCAAATGCTTTTGCATCCTGTGCTGAGGGAACCTCCTTTCCTTCCCTAACTTCCCTGTACGCTTCCTCTGTGACCTTCAGCCCGGCAGCTGCAATCAGTCACAGGAATTGGGAGGACTGATGGCCTTCAGTGAGAAAAGGCTGAACCTGGCAGCTAGTGTTGACTGACAGCTTGTGAGGCTTTTATTAAACACGAAGGAGTTGTGGCCATAGAATAAAAACAACTGAATGGAATCACAAGCTGAATTTCACTTCAGACCAGTGTGTTTTGTTGCTTTGCTTTGTTTTGTGTTTTGCTGTGGAGGGGATCAAATCCAAGGCCTTGAAAATGTTAGGCAAGAACTCTACCACTGAGCTGCCTGCAAGCCCAAGACCAATACTTAATTGTTAATTAAATGTTAATAATCACATATCTGCATTTAATGAGTTTGGAAGCTATGCAAGAGGTGATTATGGGTTGTGTTAGTCTAGGGTATATATTTTAAGGGACTAGAATACAAACCGAAAATTAGTGAGAATGTTGTTTTGGGTAATAGTTGGAACCATTTTAAGCATGACCAGTGTCTTAATCTGTTCTGCATAATATTTAGGAACGGGAAATGGAAGCCAAAAGACGAGCTCTGGAAGAAGAAAAACGACGCCGAGAAGTCCTAGAGAAACGACTGCAGGAAGAAACGAGCCAGAGGCAGAAGTTAATAGAGAAGGAAGTAAAAATCAGGGAGAAACAAAGGGCACAGGTTGGTTGGTCAATCTAAATGCATGAGTATAGGTTGCCCTCTGGTGGTCATTCTATAGAAGACAGTCTGAGGATGCCTTGACATTGTGCATTAGTGCTTGGTTAACCATTGTTAAGGAAAATTTTGTTCATGTGCAAAGCATGTGAGTTTATTTCCCAGTTAGGGAATGACCAACCAGATGACGTCTGTCTACTCAGATGGACTCTCCTGGTGGTAGAGGCATGCTTTCTACCAATTTTCGGGGATATCTGAAAAGGAGAATGGTTTTGAACAGTTTTGAAAAATGCCATTGGGCTGGCTGCTGAACAGAGATACAAGGTCTCAAGAAAAACTTTCAGTGAAGGAATGAAAGGTTCTATGAAGCCATCTTTCAAGAATAAACATGTCAAAGCAGGACAATTCTGCCAGCACAGTTTCTTGGTGATAGTGTCAATTTTCTTTTTCTGGCCACTACATTGTCATGTGTGTCCCCTTTGCTACAGTCCACAGCATATGTGCATAAGATTACCGAGCTCAGGCAAAATTCAAGAAAACCACCCATTCTGTTTAATTTCCTATCTTGCACATCCTAAGTTTGCAGTCTCAATTCTTGTCCTTATAGCTACTCCCATAATGTGCATCCTCTGAAGAGAAAATAAAACTTTACTAAGTATTGCATAAATTAAAACTCAAATCAACTTTATCAAAATTGATCATTTATCTAGTAGGTTCAAAGCTAAAAGATGTGATGTCCCTTATTCTTTTTTAGTTACCTGTGATCTGATGGTACAGCAGTTCGAGACTACCTTTAGAACTCTGTAGGTGATGAGGTATCAGTGAGCCTGTGGTACCTGTCTATAGTAAAGTACCATAGAATGAAAGGTAAAATATTGATAAATAGAAAGTAAAACTTTCCATTTTATCTCATTACGTGTAACTTTTGCAAATTCTGATTCCCAGTTAAAATCATCCATGCCTATTTAGTATCTGAAGCCAAACCAAAAACCACAAGTCTATTTTAATCCTGATTATAAGTTTTACCTCCAAGTACACATTAGATCATTTTCCCCAGGCAAAGGAGTGGGGTTATTTAATGAGATAAAACATCATTTTAGAACTGTCTTCCAAGATTATATATGCTTCCTGGACTAGATGAATGTTAGCCAGGCCAGATAAATTCACCCCTCATTTCCCTCTGCATGTTAAGTACTCAGCATCTCTTTTTTTGTTAAAATAAATGACACATTTCCATTCGCTCATCTTCCCATCTCAAGGAGTAGAATTGATCCCCTCCCCATATTACAGCATCCTACTCAAAATACTATCTACTTTTTAGTCTCCAGTTGGTAAACGCTTTGTTTATTGCAAGTGCTCATAAATATGTGGCCATTTTAAAACTTAGACTTTACATTTAGTTCCAGTTTCCAAACATCTATAACCTAAAATGAAGCAGAGAATCAACTGCTGGATCAGGCTTTGAAATTTTTCAGGCTCGTCCCTTGACGCGGTATCTGCCTGTTCGGAAGGAGGACTTCGATCTGCGGAGCCACGTAGAGACGGCCGGCCACAATATTGACACCTGTTACCATGTATCAATCACAGAGAAGACTTGCCGAGGTTACCTCATCAAAATGGGTGGAAAAATTAAAACCTGGAAAAAACGCTGGTTTGTTTTTGATCGGAATAAGCGAACATTTTCTTACTATGCAGGTGAGTGATAAAAAAAAGTGATATATTCAAATCTATTGTAGATCAAAGGCAAGTGAGATTATAAATAGATAGCATGGTAAGTAGTAAAAGTAATAGCAATATTAGCTTTGTTAGGTGTACCTTATTTTGTATTCATATTATGTAGTTCAATATGATAGGAATTTTCTTTTTGCAACTAAAATGTTACTTTAAAAAGTATGAATTAATCTATTCTAGTTCTGAAATAAACATTTTTGAAATTTATATTTAACATTAAAATATTGCCCATTAAACCACAAGGCTAGAAAAAAGTTTTTTTGTTATTTATTTATAAATCCTATTTAAAAGAATGGCTACCATTAAGAAATCAACCAATAACAAATGCTGGTGGTGGTGTGGGGGAAAAAGGAACCCTTCTGCACTGTTGGTGGGAGTGTAGACTGGTACAACCACTGTGGAAATCAGTGTGGAGATTCCTCAAAAAACTAGCATTAGAAGTTCCATTCAATCCAGCTGTGCCCCTTCTGAATATTTTCCCAGAAGAATTAAAAACATCATAACCACAGTGATATATGTGCATCCATGTTTATAGCTGCACAATTTGTAATAGCCAAATCTTGGAAACAGTCCAAATGCCCATCAACTGAGGAATGGATAAAAAAAAGATGTGGTATTTTTATGCAATGGATTACTACTCAGCCATAAAGAGTAATACAGTTGAGACTTTTATAGATAAATGGATGCAACTATAAAGCATACTCATAAGTGAAATAAATCAAACTTGGACATGTAAACACCATATTGTCTTGCTAGTGTAAGAAACTGAAAGAATATATAAAATCAAAAAGTTACAATAGATATAGTAAAAGGGAAAGAAACTGCTCAAAGAGAAATTATATTGTTTGATCAGTTTTGCATGCCTGTATCTGGTAACCTGAGCGACTGTTTTGAAGATAACAATATGTAATATAACAACCATTGTTAAATTCCTGTCATCTTGGTTTGAAATCCTATATGGCTAGTTTCTTGTTGTTTTTGTTGTTGTCATTTTGCTTTTGTTGTTGCTTGTTTGCTTCTTGATTTGTTTTCCTCTTTAAAACAAAATTTAAAAATATAAGTCAATCCTATTTAAATCATATGCAGTAAAGTCAACCTAGCTGACAGTTATTCAACAAAAGTTCACCAAGAAAATGTATACACACATCAGGAAAAGAAAAACTTGTATAAATTTTTTAATGCTAAATTTACTGAGACATCATGAAGTTAATATATGTTACCTTTGGCTTCTACAATTACAAGATCTGCTCAAAGTGGTGGCCATTACCTTCAGACATTTATTAGTACAGCAAACTACTGCCTGGGTAGCTTTGGTCATTGAGATTTCTGCACATGCATTTTCAGTTTCTTCTCTAAGGGCTGGCAGCATAGTGGGTTTTCTGCCCTGTAACATCCTCTAAGGTCCTCCGTAAGAGGATAACACCATCTGTTGAAAAAACATTAGTATTTTTTTCTTTTCCTGAAGTGCGTATACATTTTTTTCAGCAGATTCTACAGTTTACCAATTAGTATAATCTTTTAAGCACAGAATAAAACTAGTGAACAAGTAAGTATAAAGTATCAGAAATATTTTTGGGTTCTGAAGTGTTGAATTATGAGAAACACATCCTCCTGAGTCATTTAGAAATACAGGAATGGTAGTATAGCTGGCAGACTTACTAAGAAGCTCTGGTCCTCTGGGATTATAGGAAGGATGCAGCCCCTCGTAGCACAGGGCTAGCTCTGCGGTCTTCCCAGCGCCTGCAGCGGGGTGGTGTCTGGCAGGGGCTGTGTGCTGGGGATGCTGCATCAGCATTTATGCGCATCATGATAAAGCGAACCAACGTAATCAATGTAAAATAAGAGTCCAGTCCCCTCACCTATCCAGCGAAGTAAGTTAATATTTATGAGGCGGGGGATGAGGAACCCGGAGGAGTTAGGATGACACACTGCCAGGCAGCCCGAGTCAGGGTGGAAGTGAGCAGGGGACTCCTCCCTCCTGTGGGGCCCTCACTAAGTAACCCGAAGTTAGGCAGAGGTCAGCAACAGAAGCTGTGCCTCTCTAGGGCTTTCTCATTTGGGGTTTTATGAAAATCCACAGCAGTTGTTTTCAGTTAGTACAACAGGAAAGATGCCTCATTAATAAGAAATCCAATCTGTGTCTGCTAAATGCATTTTTCGTTTGCTTGTTTTGTTTTGAGACAGGGTCTTGCTATGTAGCCCAGGCTGGCCTCGAACTCACTTATGTAGCCCAAGCTGGCCTCAAACTCCTGGCAGTCCTCCTGCCTCAGCCTCCCAAGTGCTGGGATCATAGGTGTGTGCCACCACGACCAGCAGCTGATGCATTTTAAAAGAACATAAAACAGTTTTATTCCTTCATGCTGCTCTTCTCCGTGAGCTTCATTTGTGTCTTTTTTAACAATTTTTTTTTTTTTGGTACCAGGGGTCGAACTCACAACCTCACGCTTGCCAGGCAGGCGCTTCCACCACTGACCTAAATCCCTGGCCCATTTCTTTTCTTTTTTTTTTTTTTTTTTTTGCCATCAGCTAGTGACTGTCCAGCCTCCTGACCACCTTCTCCAAGCATGTCCTTCGGAGCCATGTAAATGCATTTTTCACATTGAAAATTTTGGTGACTTATTTTCAGTTTTTTAAAGTACCAAAAACCTTTTTGTTGTATGAAAGATTATGTAGAACCCTCAAATGAAAAACAGATGGATTTCTAGTTTGTCAACTTGTATATCTGACATAACTGAACAATGAGACCTAGTTAGCCAGATGCTGCCCATTTGGCTGTTTATAATCATTCATTCACCATCAGCTTAGCTGCCCCCTTCCCCTCCGCCCCAGCCCTCCCTCACCCCCACCCCACTCTCCCCCAAACAGCAGCAATCACACGCGGACCAGTGCCCCGCCAGTCATGTAGACTGCAGTTCGGGACGGACTTGGTCCTGCAGAAGCCTTAATTAACAGCTTCTCCGAGGAGAATGGCTATGTGTGTGTGTGTGTGGGTGTGTGTGTGTGGGTGTGGGTGTGTGTCTGTCTGTCTGTCTGTCTGTCGAAAGCCAAAGGCACGGGTTTCTCTGTTGCTCATGGTCCTGGCCTCTGTCCTTGGCCTCCTGTCTATCAATCTGGAGCTTTAGGAGCATCTCTAAACAGAGGAGGCACAGGAAACAAGTCTGACAATGAAGGGGAAAATGCTGCCCAGAGACAGTGCATAGTAGCATTATCTCCTCCACGGACAGCGCATGATTGATCCTCTTAGCTCACTGCGGGGCCTGCAGTCTTCAGTGTGCATTCTCACAGATAAAAGTTTCAGTCCCTAGTTTTTTGTCTGCTTGAAACATTGTCAAGATTTATTTTCATTTCCAGATTTGATTTTATGTCTGTTTTGAAGAAAGACATTAGTGTATGCCCATTGATTATTGCAGGATCCTTTCCAGAAAATGTCTGAGACACACACTGACCTTCTCTTTTATTAAAACTAGTTGAAGTCCACCGAACGCTCTGTCGATTAAAACAATATTTCCCAAGCCAGAGCAAAACAAAGACAAAAATATGGTCCTTGGTCAGATAAAGTAGAGAGATGCTGGATTAAGAGCAAGTAAGCATAATAAGTTTATTTTCTGTGGAACTTCTCTGGGCCATTATTCTTCAGACTTGCTTTTTACTGTTACTGGGGAAAAGGAACATTCACTTTGTAAAAAAATAAAAAATAACCAAATCTGTGTAAAGCTAGTAAATTCCTTTCCCATCACAGTTCTGTCTCCCACAATGAAGCCTCAGATACTCCAATTTGCTCTCATTTTTGTGTATGTTTTATTGTGTACACACACACATACACACACACACATACACACACATACGTTTCTTTTTTATAGTTTGGGACCACTATTTACTCTGTTCACACCCTATTTCTCACGAGGGCAGCTCAAACTTGTTCTCCCGTGAGCATATACAGACACACCTGTCGCTTCAGTGGCTGGACAGATGTCATTGTGTGGCTGGCCTGTAACTAAATCAGTCCCCTCTTAGGCTCAAGCATCTTTTGTAGCTGTGTGCCATTAAAAAAAAAAAAAAAAAAAAAACAGATCCATGTGCATTAGCACATGCACTAGTGGCTCTTACACAATAAAGTTTGAAAGTGGAATTGCTGAATAAGAGGATTTTTGCATTTGCTAGACTGTTTGTTCCACCAATTGCCTTCAGAAGGAGGCTTTGTTATTTGTGTCACCACTGAGGGAACAGGATAGAGTCTTTTTCTTTGCCTCTTCACACGTACTTTTAAATATGTTGTTCACATGCATTATGATCATTGCAGAGTTTTAATTATAAAACATTTCAGGACGTCAGTAGATCAGAGTGGTGCTACTGATTTGGTTGGTGTTAGCTTTATGGTAAATTTGATGCAATGTTTAGAAACAGGTTAGAAAATGCTGCATTAAAAGACAGGATTGCCATGAAGCCTTGTTGATAAAGGGGGAAAGTCAAGCATACTGGACAAATTTGATAAGAAATATAGGTAGAATTATTATAAATTAAATTTATAATATTTAAAACACTCTAAAATTTCATTACAACTGTTATGCAATTAAGATTTCCATTACAAAGACAGTCTTGAAGAATGTGGGGATGTTGTATGGGTGGCAGTCATGTTTCTACTTGGTGTGTTAGTGTGACAGTCAGTGGTTTTGGATTGTTTTTTGACTGCTAATTTGCTGAAGAGTCTTGGACAAAGTAGTTGAGTGTCTTTGATATGGGTGTGGGAATTTCATAGCTTTCTGTTGTGTTTGCTTGAATCTAGAACAGGGCTAATGTACTACCCTAGGTTATCTGAATTAATCTTAGATCAGCTAAATGCTAGATAAATATTTTAATGGTGATAATTGTCATGAAATTATAATTTTCCAGTCTTTCAATGGTGATAGAGTATTTAATGCTCATCTATGTTTGCAGACAAGCATGAAGCAAAGTTAAAAGGAGTAATATACTTTCAAGCCATTGAAGAAGTATATTATGATCACCTCAAGAATGCTAATAAGGTAAATAGCAGTTTGCTAAATTCCTACAATTTGAATGCACAATTAAGATAGGTAATTTTGAACTTAAAGCAATTCAAATTTGCCATTCTCTAATAAAAGATAGATATGAATCAGAATGGTGCTAGAAAGTTAACACTGAAATAGGGCGGCTGACTTTTTCGAGGGGGAAGGTCATCAGGCAGTGAGGGAATATTCTGGACACACTGGTCTGGGAGACCATGCAGGGTGACCACAAGCATTGTGCATGGGAGCTCCTACATAGTTATGAGGGAATCACAATTCTGTAGGATCTTAACAGGACTAACAGTAGCTACTACTGTTTCAGGTACACCTTATCAGCCAGGTACCATGCTTTACAAACCAGCCAGTAAGAATCAGTGAGTTCTGCTGAGATTTCCTGTGGTTGAAAGGCCAGAAACACAATCATTACTAAGAAAGGCATGGGGGAGGCGGGTATAATTGAACAAATATAATGCAATGCCTACATAAATTTCTATCATTGGGAACTTTTAAAAAGGAAGAAAGCTTCACATACTTCCGTTATTTTATGTTCTGATTTTAAGATATTTTTCTTTTCCTGTTTTGAATTTCAGAGCCCTAATCCATTACTCACCTTTAGTGTCAAGACCCACGACAGAATCTATTACATGGTGGCCCCATCGCCAGAAGCCATGCGGATCTGGATGGATGTCATAGTTACTGGGGCAGAAGGTTATACTCACTTTTTGTTGTAGTGAATGGAAGCAACAGTTCACTTCGGGGCAGACTGCAATAACCTCTTACAAGAATGAAGCCATATCCAATCCCGGATGGAAACACCCAACAGACCCAATCCCCTGTGTGCACTCAGAACTGCTTCATAATGAGAAGCTGTTTGTGAAAACAAAAAAAAGGAAGGAGTTTTAATTCAAAGCTTGATCATAAATGGCAAAAGAATTGAAGCTCCTACAAGAAACACTATTTTGATAAATATCACTAAAGGAACATTTCTTGCAAACTATTTTTTATCAGTTGGCCTTGGTGAAATAAACTAAACAGTTTACAAAATACCTGTATATGTGTACTTGCAAATATGGAATCACTGTAACACCCAAATTGTTGCCATCCATTGACATTATGGTAATCAGCTGGCTGTTTTTTTTTTTGTTTTGTTTTTTGAAAGTACCATTTTACAAATATAAGCAAATAAAGGCTTGGAGGGGAATATGTTTTAAGAGTTTTGCCTTATTTTAAGGACTCCACCAAAACCAAAGACTTGACATGACTTCTGTTCAACAGTAGTAGCTAGAGTAAAGTACCTTAAAGTAGTAGTGTTCCTTTATATTTTAAAACAGTATTTTGATGCCACCAGTTGCCCAGGAAATTGACTTAGCAGTGTCATCACCACAATAAGCTACTGTACATATATAGTAAAACATTTTTGTAAGAGAAAGAAAAAATCTGTATTTTAGAAAAAAGTGATCAGCCAAAATACATGTTGTCACATTGGGCAATTTTAAATAAAGAGAGTATTTGATGTGAGGAGCTTTTTGTGCAAGATTTCTCCATTCTCAGTGCTGAGAATGAAGGCAACCAATAGCTGATTTCCTTTAGAGTGTCTCATTTTTCTGTTATAGAGCATACCTATCAGTTACACCCTCACGTGACATAGCTATGAAATCATAGTTCTGTTTTCACCAAAGAACATAACAATTAAAATAGCTATGTGCAGAAGTGATATAAAGGAAAAATTCAACTTAATGTTCTCTATAATAGTTTATTATCTATTTTGTTATAATTAGATTTTGGTTTTTAGAATTAAATTAATTTTTGTGAATGAATGACTTCAGGCAAATCTTATAATGGATTTTCAATGTCACTTAAACTTTCATGTTTTGTGTGTTTGTATGTATGAATGTACTCTTTCCTAATACATGGTAAATGAATAGAAGTCCAAAATAATGTTCCTTGCAAGTTTAAATGATTAAAAGTGTCTTTAAAACTTTGTCAACCTGACTAGGTACAATTTTTTTTTTTATGTCTGCAGTATACTTTGTATTCATGTATACATGTTGCCAATAAAATTTGCAACTGGATGACACAAGATCTTACTTGAACAACGAAGAACAACAGTCATGATTGTAAAAGATCTTTTTAGAAATCAGATTTTGCGGAGATCACCCTTAAATGCTTTAATGATCTCAGAGAATGAAATGCAATAGCAAAAAATTTTGTTGGTTAAAGATACTTTTCTGTACTGTACTTTCTCCACAGGATAACCTGCATGTTGTAAGCCTTTTAAATATGTGTTAAACATACTGAATTTGGATTAAAATGTTGACCTGATTTCACATGTGAAGTAAACTGATTTGGAAGTACCTTCCATGACATGATGCAAGATTAATTGGCAAAAGTCAACTGTAGAATTCACAGAAGGTTGTGTTCTGACAATATGATTTGTGGCTTATAAACTGGAGTAATTAGAAATATTTCTGGTCACATGCTTATGGCTTAAACAATGTGAACCTGAAAAAAATCTGATGTCTTTTTTGCACTGATTCAGTCATTACTGGGAATTATGACTACATTTACTTACCCTTTTATCTGATGGGGAAAACATGCAAATGTGAAGCTCTGAGATTCTACTTTGTGGGGACCTCATTTGTCTCCCTGAACCAAGAAAGCAGATTTCTGAAAGAGAAACCACTCTCAGTGATAACAGCTTTGAGCCCTTTCTGTGTTAATGGAGGCAACACTGACATTCATGCACAGTGAAAACAAATTGGTCTCCTTCGAGCCCATCACTGTTGGTGTTAGCATCTTCACTTGCCATGAGCCACAACTATTCCTGATTGGTTCGACTGATAGGAAAAGATGCAAATGGCCCACGGGTTAGCTGTGTGTATGAGTGCGTGCTTTTCCTACAACGATGACAAGCAGCCAGATTTTTCGTTTACTGCACATAAAATGCACGAAGACCTGCAAAAATAAAGGAAAAGAAGAGAGAATGACTAAAAATATTTTCACTTTTCCCAAACTAAAAGAAGTGTTCTATTAAGATGCAAAGGCTGGTGAAGTGACATTCACTGGGTATCACCTTTGTAATTCAGTCCCTTTGTAGTCTACAGGCCTAAGGGACAACTGGCAAAATAGTTCAACATCTTGTGAAATATGTCTTGAAGCCGGGCGTGGTGGCCCACGCCTTTAATCCCAGCACTTGGGAGGCTGAGGCAAGAAGATCGTTGTGAGTTCGAGAGCAACCTGGGCTAAAAAGTGAGTTCAAGGCCAGCCTGAACTGCATAGTGAGACTGTCTCAAAAAATAGGGCCGGGGATTTAGCTCATTGGCTTAACCACCTGTCTAGCAGGCCCGAGGTTGTGAGTTTGATCCCCAGTACAAAAAAAAGTCTTGAAATCAGGTTCTTTATTATATACATCCTTCCTACTTCAGAGGCATTACACATCACAAGAAACAGACTGAATTTTTTTCTTATGATCAGAGTAGGCCAAATGGAAATAATGTGTATCAATACTGCAAAATCTCTTTCTAGATTCTCCTTTGACTTAAGACATCTTCTTTGCTATTAAAAATGTTTAATTTCATATACAACCAAATATTTTTCTTCATAATTTGTGTTTCAAGTATTTTTAAAAACCTAAATTTTAATCTACTCAACCGTATTCTTCCGTTGAGATTATTTGTCTACTGGAATATATTACTGTGCACACCATCGTCTGGCGTCATGATAATGCAATAATTACTAGTTAGAAATAAAAGCCAACAGGAAAGGAGCAAGAGAAGTCAGGTGTGGTGGTCCCACCTGCAATCCCAGCACTCTGGCGACGCTGAGGGTAGAGGATCACAATTCCCACCCCAGCCTGGCCTATTTGGTTACTTAATGAGACCATGTTTCAACGGGCCAGGATGGAGCTCAGTGTGAAGGCCCTGGGTTCAAATAGACCCTCAGTATCACGAAAGGGGACAGACAAGAGAGCGGAAAGATTCCACTACAGGCATTACACAGCAAGATGAAGACGGATCTCAGAGGCCTTCCGAGCGCAGGCCACAGCTGGTGCGGAGTCACACGGATTTGAGAAGGAGCAAGCGTTTTGTTCCCACTAACTTCTGTCCTCTGGATGATGGGGTGGCTGCCTATCTTCCTATGGAGAACGCTGATGATGACTGCTCTGAGACCTCAGCAACCAGCTGAGAAGGGAACTTCGAGGCCACTTCCCCACTGTCACAGTCAAAATAAGAAAACGATCCGGCAGCGAAAGAGTGTCAGGAAGGACGCGAATTTAGCGCACTGACCCCGCGAGCCTAGACTCTGCGTAGCAATTTTGCAGAATTCTGCCTGAGCGCGGACGGCGCATGCGCAGCCTCGGAACTACGCATACTGAGCAGGCCGGAGCGGAGGGGCCGCTGGGAAGATGGCGGGCGTGGGGTTGGCCGCTTGGCGGCCTGGTCTCAGCGGGGGCCGGGCAGCCACGTTTTTCGGCCCCCAGCAGGGCCTCAGCGCGTTAATAACACGGAAGTTTCAGCGGGCGCCCTGGCGGCTCCCAGGTTAGTGTCTGGACGGGAGTGGGCTGCCTTCTTTGGACCACTCTGCGTTCGGTCCGGTCCGGTCCGGTCCTCACCGAGCATTTTTGGCGCTCTATTCAAAAATGCTCCCCCTGTCTTAGCTGTCCGCGGCCAGGTGCCTTGCACAGTTGCAGTGGACGCCGCTGCGGGAGCTCAGCCGCTCCCTGGGGCATTCGCAGCCCTGACCCTTGCTGGCCCTTTACGTTCTGCAGTTTCAGGAGCTCCTGCCTTCTACCTGCGTGTCGTCTCTGCCTGAAACCCCAACTCTGGGAAAAACCAACATGCGGCTTTAATGCACTTGGTTATTAGTTGCTTTAGGGCTTTACAGGTCGTTACTCTAAAATACTTAGACACGCCTTCTCTTGACTTGAGACATAGTCTTTGTAAAAGTGTAGCTGCCTTTAAGCCCCGTTGTCTTGGTGCTCCCACTCAGTGGAAGAACCGTATCATTACTCTACAAAGGAAACCATATATATATATATATATATATATATATATATATATATAATCACAAAATACATACCATGTGTGTATATTGTATGCGTGCGCCTTTTAATGATATCCTTTGTGTGTTTTTCATACCATTGATCCGCAGTTGTCAGGTGCATGGTGCCTGGAATATTAACCACATTGCAGAGACCCTTTGTTTCCAGTGGGGAAAAAAACCTAAATTTATACAATCAGTTTAACTTCCGTTCAGTTGTGAACAACCAAAAGTGTGTGTAGTATGCCAGTTTATTAAGAATAAAATGTTCTGTCATCTGTTTAGCAGATTCTCCTTGAGCATTTATGCACAGCTAATCCGTATGGTATAAAGATGATTTATGGATCTAATTAGAATTCGTCCACTTAAAATTCACTGACATTGTGTAAATTACAGTTTTCTCAGGGGAAATTTCTGTGTTGCAGGGGAATATTTGGGGAAGGGCGGAAAGGATTATTTGAGTGACTTAACTGAGGAAATTAGAAATGAACATTATTCTGATGCAATAGTCTGACCAACATAACTGACCCCTGAGAGCCCTGGTTTTCACCTAACGTTTTAAATTTGACATATTCCTCTCTACAGTGAAGGCTTGAAACGGTCATGTAATGGGGGTAGATTTAAAGCCTTCAGTTACGTTTTAAAAATTCAGCTTCACGGATCCAGAGTGGGGGAAACGTTTACAGCACACAGAAAAGACAGACATTTTCACTAAGCACAAGAAAATGGAGGAAAACTCCGTGTAATATTTAAAAGACATTTCTCAGTGCAAAAGAACACTGTAAAGAAGTATACAAACCTAATGACCTTGGAGGGAAAGACAGGGATTTTTAAAAAAAATATATATTGAACTTCGTACTTTTTAAGAGCAAGTATATTGACTTTATAGTAGGAAAAATAAAACAGTGAAATGAAGTAATCTTTCAAAGTTTACCATTTGAATTGTTCTATACCATTCACAAAAGTGAAGTCAGTAAAACACAGGATGCAGAGTTCTGTGAGAACTCTTTTCTGAAAAAAAAAATGATACTATTATGTTATTCAAGGTTATTTAGGAAAGAGTTGCTCCTTGAATTCACTTCACCTGAAGCGAAATGATGGTGCCTTGTTACCACAGCCCTTGATTCCCTGAGTGGAGTGGGTAGGTGAGAGTCAATAATCAAAGGTTTAGGGTGAACTTTTGAAACGCTTTTCCAGAGACTGACCCAACCTTTTTTTCCCCCTACCTATATCCCCAAAAGCACAGAATGTGACACTCTTCAAACAAAAAAGAAAGTAAATCTTACAAGAGAGGGTTGAAACTAGTACAGTTAAATCTAAATTTTTTTTGTTGTTCAGTACCCAGAATCAACTCACAACCTCACACTTGCCAGACAGGCGCTTATGGCCACTGAGCTAAATCCTTGGCCCTTAAATCTGCGTTTTGATTGATTCTGTTTAGGATAAATGATATAGCCGCAACAGGAGAATGTTTTTTGATGAATCACTGTTTTTTGTTTTTGCCTTGGAATTTCTGCCTCATTGTGTATTTTGTTTCTCATTCTGTTTTGTTTTTTGGGGTATTTTTCATATCGGAAATCAAACTCAGGACCTTGTACTTGCCAGGCAGGCACTGTGCTGCTGAGCTATATCCCTGGCCCTCTCCTTGTGTATTTTGGAAGAATGAAGATTGAATCTTGGTTTAAAAATTTACTAATTTTGACAAATTTTTACAACTGAAGCCCTCATGCAGAGACTTGTTAATTTAGTACGTACTTTGAGTCTGATTGTATTTTTCTATGAAATGAGGATAGTATTTAACATGAACCCAGTGAGTTAAGAGAGCTTGAAATATATGCTTTTCCAGATACTAGTTGCCAACTACAATGTATGTTCTGTGTACTTTGTTTAGCTTGCAGACAAAAGACATCGTTCTCTTTCCTTAATCGACCAGACCTTCCAAAACTGGCTTATAAGAGGCTAAAAGGCAAAAGTCCTGGAGTTATCTTCATCCCTGGCTACATCTCTAACATGAATGGTACAAAAGCACTGGCGATTGAGGAGTTTTGCAGGTCTCTCGGGCATGCCTATATAAGGTAGGAACCACACATTTTCAGGGAACCTATTGTTGTCATTTAGCGTGGCAGTGGAGAACTACTTCTGCTCTCACCAATTGAAGCAAATGCCAGCACTTTAATAGATTCATTTATTTTAATGGTCTGTAACCTTTCATTTTGTGATATAGGGTCATTGTAAAAGTAACCTTTAAAAGACCTTTCCAAAATGTCTTTGTGCCACATTGACAGTACTGGCAGGAAAGGACATCTTAAGGAAACTTAGTGGTGACTAAGTTCTTAAGGTACAATGTTCTGTATGATAAAAACACTAGTTGACTTTCTTTGTACTCTCTTGTAATTATATTAGTTTTCCATTGGAGATATAAGGGTTTATTTGATCACCTTCTGAAATAAGTATTTAGGACCATAAGAGTATACATTAAACATGCATGAGATACATAAGGATCTGGGTTCGATCCCCAGCACCAGACTCACACAAAATTTGTAAGTTTTATATATATATATCTATATATCTATACAGATATATAGATATATAAAAGTATTACAGATGGATGTGGTGGCGCACACCTGTCATCCCAGCACTCAGGGGCTGAAACAGGAGGATGTCTTGAGTTTGAAGCCAGCTTGAACTGCATAGTGAGTTCAAGCCCAGCCTGAATAATGGACTGCATAGTGAAACCCTGTCTCAAAACACCAAAACAAAAAAAAGTTAAAAATTAGTATAGTAACTCACATTTCTGCTGAGTTTTTTCTACTCCTGTAATCTAATTAACATAAATAAGAGTAATGAACATAAATAGAAATACATGTTGTTTAACTGAAGCTTAATTTTACAATTTCTGTTTTTTCATACAAGCAATTATTTTAGTAAAATAATTTGTTCACTTTGTTAGGTTTGTCTATAATGATCATTTAGGATCACTGCTATCTAATCACTATTAACTATTAATTTCATTTTAGCTTATTATAAGAGGTTTTATCTTCTGTTTACATATTTTCTAATTTCCCAGTTTACTTTTTTTGATTTTTTTTTAAAGAGGATAGAACCAAGAAAAATAAAACAGAATAAAACCAATCAAAACAAACCAGTGTGACAGAGGACTTCAAAGCAGTAGGAAATCAGTAACAGTGACCATGATGCCTCTTGTTGCCTTCAAAATAGCTACAGTTACCTTCAGACATAGTAAAAATCAAACAGAACGGAACAGAATAGAACCAATAAACACAACAATGAATGTAATAAAGGACTTTAAAACAAGACAATAGTAAATCCAAAATGGCTACCATAATCTGTCTTGCTATCTTTGAAATAGCAGTTCATGCCATCTGATGTAACAAAATCAAACAAAACAAAACAGAAAAAAACCCAACCCAACAAAACAACGAAAATGATACAGGACTTCAAAACAAGGTAATAGGGAATTAACAATGGCTACCACCTTCAGAAGGAGATCCCCCCTAGATGCCACAGTGTGTACCACTATCCTCTGAATAGATGATCAGACCACTAGTCCTAGACCTGCAAGGTCAGTGAAACACCAAAACACCGTAAGCATCAAATTGCGTTTCACTTCAATATCTATCATCACAGCCTGTGTTTCTCTGGATCAGCTGGTCGCTTATGGGGTGGGTGGGTGGGGGTTTAGCTCTTCTTGTTTTCCAGCCCATGTGCAGGAAAGGGCTGGGGTCTGGCTGTCCCCCCACCAGCAGCAGCCTGCACATGGTGCTGGTTCACAGGGAGGGCTTGCTTCTTGGTGAATCCTTGTCCTCTTCCCCCCACAGTCCACAAATGGTGCTGACTCACAGGGAAAGACTTGGGTCTGGCATGTCTCCCTGCCAGCCTGTGGTGATTTTTTTGGTGTAAAATTTGCCACAATAGGGTGTGGTTTAGTTGAAAGAGGATTGGCCTGGAATTTTAAGAATTATGGGTTCTAGAATAAATTCTGTCAGTAACTATGACGGTGCAAGTCAGTTAATAAACATTGGACCTAATTTTGTCATCCAAAAAAAGGAAAGTTGAACTAAAATTTGATTTTTTTCCTAGCATTAACAGCATAAAAATCTATTCACCTAAATTTTTAGAAGAGTAGTTTCACTAGACTCATTTAATAGTTCTAGAAAATACAGCTACATATAAAACTTTTAGACATTATCTATTCAATATATTAGTAGAAATATTGTCAGTTATGTAGAATTAGTCTTAGGCCTATCGGAGTAACAGATTAATTTCATTTCCATAGTTAGAGCTTTTAAAATCTCATTTGACTTAATTGTTATTCCCAAGACTGGAGTATTTTTTGGAAATACTAGGTATTGAATAATATACCAAGAATTATAAAACACTGTACTATTTTTAAGGATCTTTTACCTATAGTGGAAAAAATGCAAATGAGAAATTATACAAACATGTATCAGAGTGTGACTGCCAAAAGAGCAATCTCTTTAATTACGCAGAGTAAGAGGAAAGAAACTGAGGAATGAAGTGGGTAGAAAAAAAAAAAAACTTTAGCACACTGAGGAATATTGGGTAGGAGGAAAGTGCTGTCTGTAGAGAGAGACTGCCTTGAGCAAAACATATCAGAAATACGGTGGTGATATCACTTTTTCTTTTTCTTTTTCTTTTTTTTTTTTTTTTTGCCCCTAAAAGAATTTAAATCAAAAAGTCAACATTTTAGTGATGCCAAATTTCATTTGAGACTATGACAGTTACAACCAATTCCTATCTCCCTGTAAGACTTAATTTAGGAAGCCAGATGTGGTGGCTCCTGCCGGTAATCCCAGCATTTGGGAGGCTAACGCAGAAAGCAAGCTGTGAGTTTTAGACCAGGCTGAACTAAATAAGGAGATCCTGTCTCAACCCCACCCTTCCAAAAAAGATTATGTAGTGTCTCTATATTTTGGATACCATATAAGTAATACCTTTGTAAAGTGTACCCCCTTCCCTACAAGTTTTTTATTTGATCAAGTTCCTTTTTTATTTCCCCATCATACTTCATTGCCATCTAGTCACTATTAACTATTGATTTCATTTTTGCTTATTATGAGATTTGATCTTCTGTCCACATATTTTACAGTTTCTCAGTTTACTTTTTTGATGACTTTTGCTATCAAATTTACATCTTGAATGATGAAATAGCTAGTTTAATGTACAAGAAATAGTACATATAGCCATACGAAACTGATTTATTAATGTCCTGTCACCATGCCTAAAATAAAATTGAGTCAGCGTTCAAGAATATAACATGTGCATTTAAAGTCAATTTCTCAGGATTATTTCTAATAATGTTTTTAATTTGGGACTGTGACCCTGGAGCATTGAGGCTGCTAGGACAGAGTAGTGTTACTGTTTAGAAATCTTAAAAGTGCTGAATGTGTTTGAATTAGTATCTTTTGTCTATAGACTAAGGCTCTGTAAGAGTGAACTATAGCTCTGGTTTTACTTAGAATCTGTTAGCATCACTAAATGTTTATAAAGGCATGCCTTCACTTTACTTTATTGTGTTTCACAGATACTGAATTTTTTACAAGATAAAAGTTTATGGCAATCCTGTATCAAGCAAGACTAATGCCAGGCACCATTTTTCCTACATTTTAAATGCTCCTTCGTATATTTTAGCAATAAAGTATATTTAATGTAGTCATACGTAATTTGTATGTCTCACCATTGGGCAGCTTGCCCCACTGGCCCAGCCAGTGGTACCACTGGTGGTGGTTCAAGCCAGTGGGAACATGGTAATTAAATTATTACTTTTTGTAGGACATACTATTATTTCACACTTAGTAGATCACACTTTAGTGTAAACTTAACTTTTATATGCATTGGGAAACCAAAAAAATCGTGTGATTCTCTGTATTGCAATATTTAATTTTTTATGGTGGTCTAGAATGGAACTTGCCATTCTGAGGTATGCCTATATTTTTCTTTATGAAGAAACTCTATATGTATGTTGCATCCTCACTGTCTGTTTGGAAGGTAGTTGGAAAAGATGCTATATGTAACAGTATCCACGTACTTTCCAATGAGGATAAAAATGAAATCAGTGGTCTCCTTTCTCTTCTCTTCTTAGTTTGTCCTCTAGGTACACTGAATTGAGGGGGAAACAATAACTGATTTAGACTATAGCAGCAACCTCATTCTAATTTCCCAAGGATCCAGCATCAATTTACTTCAAACCTAAACATAATTTTAATTTCATTTTTCCTTTATCACTTATTAATACCTTATCTCATAGGAAATGAGCTCATACCATATACCACATACCCTTTCTTATTACCTAAAAGTACTGGGTTCATGAGTTTTCACTAAATTTTAAAAATAAGAAAAATATGAAAGCTTGATATTTGAATAAAGTATTTTTATTTTAATCTTTTAATGTATTGATTTAGTGAAATTATTGTCCTCATTGTGAAGTTTTCATGCCTAACCACTCTGAAGAATGCAGAGACAATAAAAGATGCATTTCTCCTCCAGGATCTGACTGACTCACAAGAATGAACTCTTCTTCTACCTTTCCCTTTCCCTTTCCCTTCTCTCTGTCTCCTCCCTCTCTCCCTCTATCTTAGAGAGCAGGGTGTAATAAATTGCCTATGACTGACAAAATCTATTAAAGTTTCATAAGGGAAAGATATTTTCAACCTACACAGGATGTCTTTCTACCAAAAAGGTTTATTTGGACTAGGTTCTGACAGCATATTTTTGTGAAGAAGATGATAGAGAAAGTATACTAGGTGACCAACAGATTAATCAGTTGGCTAACATAATACAGTAGTTTCCTTTGATAAGTGATAAAAGATAAATCTGAGATGAACAGAATATAATATTCTTAAACAGTAGGCTAAAGCACTAATGTTTTTCCCTGCGGGGAGCCATTGAAGATAAAGCCAAAAAATTTTCAAGAAAAAAAGAACAGGTATAAAGTGTATTCATTAGGGGACAGAGTCATGCAGACACAGTCAGACTACTGTGATAATCTGCATTTAAGATCCCAAAGACCTGCACCAAGATACTGGCCTTATCAAAGTGCAAATAAAGGGGCGAATGTGCAAAGACAAGAGAACGAGTGACGATGATGTAGGGCAGGCAGCCTTGTGTTCTGGGAAAGCACACTTGCCCAGACACTCTGCCCTTGATGATCTGGTAGTCTAGCCAAAGGGACACAGATACTTAAAACTTTATTGCAACACACAATATGAAAAATGTTCAGTTCATACAAAAGAAAGTGCCTGGTAGTAAGTGGGAAGTTTGCCAAAGGAAGTGACATGACTTAAAAGATCACTAAGAATTTCTTGGCATTGGAACACCGTGCTGGGGCTAAGGGCTTCTCTGAGAATGAGGAGTAGTTCAGTATGACTAGGGTTAGGGTAGCCTGTGGGCATCAGGTCATGCTTTATGATTTATTGAGTTGAGACCTTGAAGGAGAGGTAGAATTCACAAATCAAGCAGTATTTGTATTACCTGGATACCTAGGAAGTTGGAAGGGGAATTGGCCACCTTGATGATGATGAATTTGATTCTGGTCTCCTTGCCACTTCATTCAGCGCTTACACTTGCAAGGTACAGATACAGGCCCTGAGAGTTTCCATTCTAGGATGGGAGCCAGGCCACAGATACCTTTCGTGTCAAGTAGTAATAAGTGCTAGAAAGAAAACAAAACAAGGAAATGAAGAATGATAAATGAAGCGCAATTTTATGATTCAATGGTCAAGAAGACTTCTGGGAACGTAGTATTTGAACCTAAGTCCCGAATGAAGTGAGGGCACAGTCTAAATGGATCTCTGGACACAGATGTTCCATGTAGAGAGAAAAGGTAGTGAGGCGGGAATGTGAATGTCATATTCCTTTAACTTTGAAGAAGGGAAGTGAGAGTATTTGTTTTAAAAGGATCCTTAAGTCTATTGTGGGGACTGGACTATGAAAGTGAAACACAGACTGAAGAGACTTACTGAGAAACTATTACATTAATCAGAAGATACGAATGACTTGAACTAGGCTGGTAGCGGTGAAGTAGGTAGGAAAGTGATTGAAAGGCAGAGATACTAGATGACTAAACCAACAGGATTTGGAGAAATATACATTGACTGATGTTTTACTATAGTTCAGGCATTTAATAATGAGCATTATAGCATCTTTAAAAGGAAGTAAATATATAGATAGATATGTAACATTTAGATATAAATATATATTTTCCCCTTTTTCCAGGTTTGATTACTCAGGAGTTGGAAATTCAGAGGGTAACTTAGAAGAATGCACGGTGGGGAAATGGAGAAAAGATATTCTTTCTATAATTGATGATATAGCTGTAGGACCACAGGTGACTACTTTTGTTAAATATGATCATTAACTGTAACCTTATACTTACGGTGTTATAGATAGGAAAATTCATTTAATATTTTAAATGTTAAACAACTTTGATAATTTTGATTTAAAAATTTTCTGTCATTTTCACTGTTATAAAAGTAGTAATTTTTAAATAAATTTTATTCCTGTCATTTACATTATAGACTTAATAGTTTAACAAAATGTTAATTGAATTCTGTGCCAAATATTAGAAGTCTGGGAACTACATCACATTAAAAAAAAACGTACTTATATTTCTATTAAACTGTCTCATTGTCCTTGTGGAAAAGAAAAAGAAATTCTAGTTTAAAGCCATATATATTGTCATTTTTAGATACTGGTTGGATCTAGCCTTGGTGGGTGGCTTATGCTTCATGCTGCAATTGCACGGCCAGAAAAGGTCATGGCTCTTGTTGGTGTAGCTACAGCTGCAGATGCCCTCGTGACGCAGTTTAATCAGCTTCCTGTTGAGGTAAGTCACAAGTCCCTTTCCCAATATCTGTGTGTACCTCCTGCCTTCTGCCTTCTCTATCTTTGAACGTTTCTGTATCATCTGCACTGACCTATCTTTATCTTCACTGCCTTTTGTACAGTCGTGTTTAACTATTTGACCTTTTTTTCATGGTCCTTTCAAATCATTCTGCTCAATATTTAAACCATTTTATGTGATCACACTTTACAGTTTCTTTTTAATTACATCACTTACTTGATTCATTATCCTGACCTCTTTTTGTGCCTCTTATTCTTACTTTGTGGCATCTGGGCGATAGTGCTGGTTCTTATGACCATATGACCATGTTAGACTGGTCTAGTATATTCTAAAACATTTAGCCTGAAAGCAGCCTGCAGACATTATTGGTTGATCAGTGTTAGCACACTGGAAATAAAATTTGCCATTTCTGGCTTGGTTGCTTAGTTGACATTCTTTTTCTACTCCTGAGTCTTCATCTTAAAGGAAAAAAATAAATGTATATTTCATTATTAGCATGCTTATCACCAAATCATAATAGAAATGAGGCTCCTAAAATAACAGGAAGATGATTAGTTTATTGTACTCCATTACTGATCACGTTTAAGCACTTCAGTTTTCTACAAAGATAAGGAAATAATGAGTGATAGCTGTTTATTTTATATATATATTTATATATATATATATATATATATATATATATATATATATATATATATATATATATATATATATATATATAGTTTTGTTTTACAATCAGTTGAGTTCTCCTTGGGTTTTTTTCCCCTCAGGGATCTAAATTTCACCTGTGAGCCAGGCATGGTGTGGTGGCGCACACCTGTAATCCTAGCACTCTGGCAACTGAGGCAAGAGGATTGCCACAAGTTAGAGGCCAGCCTGGGCTACCTAGTGAGTTCAAGGCCAGCCTGAACTGCATAGCAAACCCTATCCCAACACCCCTGCAAAGATAAAAAAAAGAACTTTCACCTGCGGTACTCAGTTGGCGGCTGGCCTGAGGCATAGAAATTAAAGAAAGAAAAACAATCTAAACCCAGGTATGCCTCTGATTCCAGCACTCTGGGAGGCTATAACTGGAAGGTGCAAATTTTGAGCCCAGAAATTTAGTGAGAGACTTTGTTTCAAATTTTAAAAAAAGACTGGGAACCTAGTATAGTGTAAAGGCCCTGGGTTCAGTTGCCAGTACTGCGGGGCAGGGGCGGACCTAGAACACTCGTTGAAGAGGCAGGTTCCCAACTCAGCAGATCAGCATCCCCTGAGAACTTGAGAGACATGCTGATTCTTGAGCTTTGTCCTCAATCAGAAATGGAGAGTATGGGCCCAGCAGTGTATGTTTTAACAAGTCCCCTGGGTAAAGTTTGACTCAGTTACAGAGAATTCAAGAAGATGAGGAGAAAAGAAAAAGAGTATGTAGTGTTGAATGAAGTCACTGACTTTTGCCTCAAGTTCTGCATTGAAACCTGGGCCATATGTCATCTAAATTTATTCATAATTCATTTTGATCTTCCCAGCTCCTTAAGAAATAACATCGAGCCAGGCGTGGTAGTGCATGCCTGTAATTTTAGCACTCAGGAGGCTGAGGCAGGAAGATCATTGTGAGTTCAAGACCAGTCTGGGCTACAAAGTGTTTCAAGGCCAGCCTGAACTGCATAGTGAGACCCTGTCTCAGAAAAATAGGACCAGGGATTTAGCTCAGTGGCATAAGTGCCTGCCTGGCAGGTGTGAGGTTGTGAGTTCAATCCCCAGTACCAGAAAAAAAAGAAAAAGAAAAAGAAGTAACATCGAGTAGTCGGCGTCCTCGTATTATATCCTCTCAGTGCTAAAATTACAAAGCTGATCTTCCTTGCACTTATTTACAATTTCTGAATTTTTTTCACTTTCTTTTTTTATACATGGTTGCTCTGTCCTTCTGCTTTTTCTGTCATTACCCCTTCCTGCGTTTAAAACTGGACCCTTTGCTCCATCCTCTTGATTCAAAAATACAGTGCTTCTCGTGGTAGGGAGTCACTCAAGGATATGCCAGATTGAAAGGGAGATTATTACAGTCTTGGATTTTTTTGGTTATTGAAAATGATGAGATCTCTGTATTTGTTTTTGCATGTGTATGTCTGCATCACTCCATGAGAGGGAAAGGTAAATAGCTCCATATGTGCCCAAGAAGACATATACACTGTAAACCAGGGCATATAATTGTTAAATTTAAATTAGGTAAAAGCAGCTCTTAGGAGAAGCATGTTCAGCCCTAGTTAACTCAGGAGTAAAAGCCTGGCTAAGGGAAGAACAGGGATGCTGAGACCACTGCCTCTTTTCCACAGGGTCAGCTAGTTCTGAAGATGTCAGGGGAGCACAAGTGGGGGATTTTGCCATCTTCTATAACCGTGAGACTGGGCCTCACAGCATTTGTCATCGCTCGCCTTGGGACTCAACCTCCCTTTTCACTGACACTAATCAGTCTCATCTTCAGATGCTAGAGACCCGATCGACAGCAGTTTGAAAACCACATTGACTTAACACAGTGCCTTTTTACATAGAACTAACTGTGCATTGTCTTTGGGTAATACTGCTTTTGTCAGTTCTGAACTTTTATTTTTGAGTATGAGACATAAAACATTTTATAAAGTTAACATTCTTCAGGTGAGCCATACTCATTCAATTCAGTGGCAGATAGCAAAGTTAGAATTCAAGTATGATTAAAATGAAGCTATTATACAAGATAGATGATTATACTACTAATGTCTGTTAGCTCATCAAAAAGAAAGGTTTGTGGTTATTGTTTGATCATTTTTTCATGCCTATATTTTGTAATCTGAGAAACTACTTTGAAGATAACAATATGCAATATGTTAACCGTTGTTAATCTTCTATTGTTTTGAAATTCTGTATCGTTTTTATTGTTTCATTTTAAAATTTAAAAATGTTAAAAAAAAAAATGAGGCTATTATTAATTCAGTGTCTCAGTAATTTTCTAGCTTCCATGTCAGCTAATCACCAATAGAACTAAATTAAAAACATGTTAAAATGCCTAAATATATAATGTATTATTTTGTTTTTAAATTCTGATTTTTTTATTTTTACACTTGCAATAAATTATTTTAAACATAGAAAAAACATAGAATCTTTGTTAAAGCTTACAGTTTTCAAATATGTTATACATAGCTTTCCTTTTGTTATGTTTTCCTTTCTTTTTGATAAGATGTCCACCTGTGTTTTTCTAATGAAAAATGCCCTTTATATCATGATTTCAAGAGCTTTATACCTATCAACAGCATGATATTCTATTTCAAATTCTGATAATTTTCTCTAAGAATTTATTATATACAAATAAACATTTGTACTCAAAGATGTTCAGTGTAAGTTTAATTTTGTACTATTTTGTAGCCTTTACAACTTCTTATAAAATTTTTTAGAACCTAGAAATACATACACTCAATAAAGCAGCACAGAAAATTGAATATGAATGTGTAATAGACAATATATTTTACATAATTCATATATAAAAACAAAATACCTTGAAAAATATGGAAGGAAATAAGTTAGAATATTAATGATTGTGATAACCATAAGGTAGTATTAGGAATGATTTTTTTAAAACTTATTTGGATTTTCCTTGAGAATTTACATGAATTTTCTAGATAAAATTCCAATTTTTAATTAGAAAAATTAAGGCAAATAAATTGTGATCTAAAAAAATAAGAATTAGCTGGGCATAGTGGCACCCACCTGTAATCTCAGCATTTGGGAGGCTGAGGCAGGAAGATTGCTGTGAGTTTGAGGCCAGCTTGGGCTGCAACGTGAATTTAAGACCAGCCTGAGCTACATAGCAAGACCCTGTCTCAAAAAACAAAAGAAAAAAAAAACAGAAATTATCAAAGGATTATACGATATGTAATGTTTCATTTTAAGAGATAAATGTAGAAAAGATACTTTTCAGTTTGCACAAAGTATTTGGAAGGCCTCTTTGTTAACAAAACAAAACAAGAATTTCTTTTCCCGTTCTTAGGACCCTGGATGGTAAAAACTTCAATCTAAAATTGCATGAACATACATATCATTGTGTCACTTTTCATTTTTAGTTCTCTGCTTCTCTTCCTCTAAGCATGGCCCATTTTAGGTTCTTTAGATAGGTATTTTAGTTTTATGATTTTAAAATCTAAACAATTTTTATTCTAAGACTTAATTTGATATAAATATGAATGTTCTTGGACTGATTTCCAGAAACGGTTGTGCTTTTCTCCCGCTTTGTTTCCCTTTTCAGTTGTAGTGAAGTAACACCTCATTTAAGCAGCTTTATGTTGAACTTAGACAAATCAAAGTTCGATTGCCAGCCATTTCTAGCTTTTAACTTTGAAGATGACATTAATTTCTCTAAACCTTAGTATTGTCTTTTATGAAAAGGAGATGACAGCAGAATTATTGCCACAGAATTGTCTGTGAGGCAATGTGTGCAAAGTACTTGTCCCTGTACCTTGCACATGGTATTTGATTTTTGATGCTTGTTATTGTGCTTTTGTCTCTGTGCTCTTATTCAAGGACTGCTTCTTTAAAGCTGTTCAAGATTATTGCACGTGTTAACGTGCATCCATGCTTTCCTCAATAGGTAAAAAAAGAAGCAGAGATAAAAGGCACATGGACCCTGCCGTCAAAATACCACGAAGACGGCTTTTACCGCGTTCCGTACAGTTTCGTCCAGGAGGCGGAGCACCACTGCCTGCTGCACAGCCCCATCCCAGTGACCTGCCCCGTGAGACTGCTGCACGGCCTGAAGGACGACGTCGTCCCCTGGCACACGTCCCTGCAGGTGGCCGACCGCGTGCTCAGCACAGACGTGGATGTCATCCTCCGGAAAGACAGCGATCACCGAATGAAGGAAAAGGCGGACTTACAGCTTCTTACTTACACTATCGATGACTTAATTGACAAGCTTTCAACTATAGTTAACTAGAATCATATTTGTAGTTGGTATGTAAACTGACATATCCAGAAGATTGAAAGAGAACAACCAATCAAAGATCCTGAGACTTTAGGCTTTTCCCTCGTACCTCTGTTTGTAAATATCGAATGAGTATTTATGTAATGTCGCTGCACAAATGATATGAATTGTGGCAAAAGTACTGGCTGCTATTTTGACAGTTTTCTCCTTCCTACAATCTTTGATTTTTTTTTCATTAAAATAATTTCTATTTTTTTATTCAAGAGATATTTACCTTTCTTATGAATATGTTAGCTGGGCCGCCTCTTATGTTCCTATCTATTTAGAATTATTAATAACGGTTGAATATTTTGGGGTTTTGTTTGTTTCCATTATATATGAAAATGTGTAAAATAACTTCTGATGTTAAAATGCTGCGCAATACAAGTGTTTGTTGAAATAAGTTGAAATGATTGGAGAAATATCTGAAGCATAATAAAATTTAAAAGTGAGAATGTGCTATATTTGAACTCAAGCGCTTACTTTGCTAAAGGCTCACAGCTGTTTACAGTGATGTGAGAAGGTATTTCTACATTTTTACTTACATGTCATATTTAAATGGGAAATTCATCTTAATGGTGAGCATTTCTACATAATGATTGATGGAACTAATGAGAAGATCGATCTTCCTTCATGAATGCCTGCTTACAGAAATACCTTTCATCAGTAAGAGACGAAAGGATAAAGAACCAAGTGTTTGCTACTTAAATCCGAAGACTTCTGAAGTGTGGAGTCAGTAAAAAAAGGTATGCAAGTATAAAAAGGGTTTCTTTTAATAATTAAAATGAGTATGTATAGTGATCAACTTTGATGTTATTGTGTTGGTGTTTTCAGTTATTAATTTTAGCTAGACTTTATTTAGCCTGGTTGGCTTATGTCTGTCATAGTAAAACTTAAAAGTTGGCAACATGACTCATACATAAAATGAGCATATGTCAGAGATTTAACTCATTAATGAGGGAGCCAGCAGATAGTAAACCTGGTTCAAAGAACAGTTTAAGAAATAGAGTATTTATAGGCATTGAAGAAAAGAGTTCAGGATAAAACTGTTATGCAGAAAAGTGTTCTCTAGCAGGCTGGTTGATTATCCCTGCAGACCTGCTTTACAAGGTTAGCTGTTTGCTGGCGTCTGGGAATTTGGATTTCAGGAGGCTTCCACCATTCCCACAACTGCTCAGGGTAGCTCACTGCGCTTAAGCTGTCTACAAATGATAAGGCTTGTGTTGAGCAGTTGCTTTTCTTCTGGGAGTTGAGAATTTTGGTACGAGCTAGGTAGACTACCTATGTGACCAGCCCTAGCAAAAACCTCAGGCACTGAATCTAACAGTAAGTGTTTATGGTGAGCAAAATTTTATATGTGCTATTATAGGTCATTGTTGGAAGAATGAAGCTTAGCCTCTGTGACCACTGGAAGAGGATTCTTGTACACTTGCACCCAGCTTTACCAAACTTTATCACACATACCACTGTCCTTTGCTGATTTTGCTTTATAAAAAAATCATAGCTGCGAGTAGACTGTATGCTGAGTCATGTGAGTCCCTGGAAATCTTCAACCTGGGGATGGTCTTGGGGACTCCTGATGCAGATACCATAAAAGTACAACCCATGGGTTATCGAAAGAGAGGAATCAGTGCCACTGGAGTGAGCTGATAGAGGATAACACTGGCTATCTTAGGGCCTGTTTGCTAGACATCGCTAGTCGTGAAGATTGCTAGGAAAATGAAAGAGGAAAAGGCCCCACCCATGAGTTTTCTGGGATTGTAAAATGTAATGAACATGGTAAAGATTCATAGTGGACAGGTAGGGCAGTATCACAGTGGTGAAGGACAAGAGCGTTTGAACCCTGGCTCACCATTTACTGTGGCTGCATAGGATTCAAAACGTGTAACGCATTTAGAACAATGAAAAAAAAAAACAGCACAGGAGATGCTTCCTTTTCACTCCTATTTTTATGTATAGAGTACAGTCCAGTGAGAGACAAATGGACACAAATAATCCATGGTGCTACAGGAAGAAACGTGGAAGCAAGAAAGAGCTTCTCAAAGTGAGCTAGATTTGCCTGCCTGACGTGAAGATCCCAAAGTGAAGTGTTACTTTGTGATGTTATTCAAATGTTCAAAATAGGAGTTCACAATCTAAAGATAGAAAAGCTGTTTTAAAATGTAGCTTTACAGCCAAGTGCAATGGTCTGCACCTCTAAATCACAGCATTCAAGAGGCTGAGGCAGGAAAATCACCACGCGTTCAGCCTGAACTAAACAGTGAGAACTTACCTTACAAAAGCAAATGTTTTAGCTTTCCAGACGTAACACAAATTTCACAAGATTGAATTTGTGAAATTTAGTGGTTTTCAGTACATTGTTAATTACTATAATGTTTTTTCTACTTTTCACTCAAGGTCTTTTTTTTTTTTTTAGAAATTGATTCTGTGATCTGTATTCATCAGCATGTGAAATGCATGTGTATGCAGCAGACCCTGCACACCTTATCATTTGGAATTCCTGGATTATTTTAAGAGAGGCATGATGCCTGCAAGCCATGTCAGCATGTACAATGGAAAACAATAAGGCAAATAGATATGTATATATATAAAAAGACTAATCGAGGCCCCATAATATATTTTTACTTCACTGCATCTGCTGAGCTGGGAGAGTTCCCGACACATACCTAAACCGTGTATCGTTCTGTGGTCTGTGAAGGAGAGAAAGGAAAGAGCTCTGGCAAGTCTGTTTTTAAAGCACAGAGATAGAGAGATAAGAGAACTTTCCCACCTCATGACTTCCTAGACAGTCCTCAAAGTATGTCAAAGTTCACTAAATTTGAAACAGAAGAAAAGCTAAAGAACTGTTATTTTATGGAAGAGGGAAATAAGGTAGGTAAAATTTAAATACAGTTATTCCTTGCTATCCACGGAGGGGTTGTTCCAGCACTCCCTGAGGATATCCAAATCCAAGAAGGCTCCTATTTCTCCTATAGAATGGCATAGTATTCACAGTAGCCAGTGCACATCCTCCTGTGTGTCTTATTTAGATCGTCTCGGATTGCTTAAAACACAACACAAATGCTATGCAAATCGTTGTTATGCTATGTTTTAGGGAATCGAGAAGTCTGTACATGTTCAGTGTAGACATGTATTTTTCAATTATTTTGCATCCTCAGATTCAAAACCTGTGGATGCATAGGGACAAACTTTAAGAAAACATTTTAAAAATCCCTCTAAATAGAGGTCAAATGAAACTTGTTAGAAACACTCGTGTAGTATGTAGAACTTGGTGCATGAAAAAAATGTGATGTTTAGTGTAGTTAGAGAATATATCTAAAACTGTAGGCATTTTAAAAACCGAATGTGTATTGTGTCTTCTTTTTCCTAGGCTTTCAGATTTTTGCCTATAGTTTACAATTCTTCTACAAAACAAACAAAACAAAAACCTCAACTTGCTTTTCACTAATATTACCGTCTTTGACAGAAGGTCCGGAGCCTACCACTTCCTCTATGAAACTCTTCCTGTCTCATCTCCACCTCTTGTTTTCCAGAAAGGCTGTCCTGGGTCCTCTGTTCTCACGAAAAGCACCCTGTCTATGCATTTGCCATCGAACTTCCTGCTTTGAACTTCTCAGCCTGTGTGTCAGCCTCCCCTCAAAGGACCTTGAGCAACATCACTCCTGTTTATGGTTTTTAACTACCACCTGCATACAAGTGATTCACACATATTCCTACAATCTAGATTTCCCCTCTTCAACTCCAGACTCATAAAACTGACTAATGAGCTCAGACTGTGGAGGCCTCCCAAATGTGTTAACTCTAAGCCTTATGATCTTTTCCCCCTTCTGTATCAACCCACTTGTAAAGTCTTTTTGCCACAAATAGCACCACTGTCAATTACCCAAGTGAAACTGGGAGCCATTCTGATAGTTCTCAATGAAAATTTCTGAATTCTTTTTCATGATACATAATTCCATATACAGGCGGTAAATATTTAACAACTAGCTTGCTGGGGGGGGGGGCGATTTGTAGCAATGCCAACATCCATTGCATTGCATATACTCCCATGATGGCTGCCCTCAAAGTACCACCAACCCATCTCCAATTATAGAGCTGGGAAGAAATGCCCTATAGCACACCATTCCATAGTGTTTGCACTATGCAGAGAAAATAAACACAAATACGCTCAGAAATATAGGCAATGGGAAAATATAGCGAAATAAGAAGTCTTTGCTTTGAGTATTTAACCTTTGTAATGTAATTCATTTAAGAGAACATTAATATAATGTAATTGCTAATATTGGCTACATTTAATAACTGGCACTTGAATTCAGGAAAATCTAACCACAACTGCTTGCAAGGACTGTACTTTATCATTTGGAGCCTGCCTGACAAACCAGTTGCATTTTCTTTGTGTCTCCCTTTGAGCACTATGCTTTGTTGATACAGGAACATTTTCATCTTCTTAGGTAAACTCTCTTTGCCATCAACACTCCATTGCCTCCTGCCTAAGCCAATTCACCTTGCAAGTACCTGTGTATCTTTCAACCTGCAAAGTCATCTCATTTATAAACCTTTCCGTAATTCCCTAACCCCTTCCCCTGGGTTAAGTGTACCAACCTGAGTGCCTCATGAATAATTTTACCATGAGATCTGTCCTGTGTTTATTGTTTACATTTTTAACTTCACTACTGGACTGATTTACCATGCTTCATTTTTGTACCTCAGATGCTATATATAGTATATGCCCTTGGAAAATGTATTGAAAAAAATAAACAAGAATGCTAGTCAACATTCAGTAAGTGCTACTTCAAGTCAATTTCCAGGGGACCCAGTATTCTTCCTCTAAAAATTTTCTCTAGATTTCTAGACACTTATCCTCTATGCCTTGCTGTCCTCACACCCAACCCCACCACCGCGTCCTTTCTAGAACCATGGGCTCAGTCACTCACTTGAAGCACACTAACTTTTCTGTTGTAATGGGAAGGAATCTTTGGGTACAAAAGATGTGGAGCGGGGAGAAGAGAGGAGAAAAAGGAAAGAAAATGAAAGGCAACTGTACATCTTTAGAATCCTTCTAGCTTTGTTTAATAACAAACCAAAATCTTCAGACAAATGCCGGGATGGAAAAAGGTTCATGCTTTCTCAGTGGGCCTCGGTCCCTTGGGTCCCAGGTGGGAACTAACCTTATTGCTGCTATCCCAGGGGCAACTAGTGACTTCCATAATTTTGCTGCTGATCTGCCGGCTCTCAGCTCTCCCCCTAAGCCCCAAGTCTCTAGAGATTGTTCTGCTGGCTTAGAATTTCCGCTGAGATTCTATGCAGCAGCAGGCCGGTTCTTCTTTATCTCTTCCTAAAACTTGTGCTCTGCTGGAGGCTTTTGGTTCCCTCACAGCCTCTGCCTGTCATGAGTTCATTCCCCAAGGCTTCAACTTGTCTTTTTTTCAGGCAAACCATTCCTATATCTTCTAGGTAATTAAATTTTCATTAGTCTAGGCCCCAGAAGGCAGGAGATTTTTCTCAATATATGTATTACTCGAGGAGTCATTTCCTGCCTAGCTTCTAATCAATGTCCCTCAGGGAAAATAATCACTATCCTATGTACTAGATTTGCTTTACCTAATGTGCTTGAGTCAATTTACAACCCTTTCTAAAACCAGAATTATATTTTATTTTTTTCCAGCCCAGTATTTGACACAGTTAAGTATTAAATAAACATTCATTGAACAAAGAAATGAAGCAAAGAGCTAACACTTGGGTGTTTTTCTCAAGAAAAATACCAAGATATTTACACAGTGCCAGTGAGTCTCCATATTTAACCTCATGTAACTTACACTCCAGGAGTACAAACCTCCAAGCCATTGGAAAAATTGATAAAAATTTCATCTCAACTTACAGCAAATGATTTCTCCTGCGCTCTTACCCGTTTATGCCGAATCCATACACAGACCACATCTACACACTACCAAAATTTTTCGCTCTAAGACTTTTTAGGACATTGCTCTTTAATTCGTGAAACTTGCCTCAGAGAGGTAAATCTCTGGAATAAAGCCAAACTGAGGTGCAGAAACCCATCCTTCCCATAGGATGGAAGTTTCCGGAAGAAGCCCGACTCACAGCAGAGCGAGTCAATGATTGTGGCGCTCAGTTCCCCCACACCCCAGCGCCATCGGGTCTTGCCAGACAGTTGCTACACGGGACGGGGAGAAAGTGGTCTGGCTTCTCCCGACAGATGGACAGTTAGCAAAATGGCCCCTCCCACAAGCCTGGTCTCCTGGTGCAGCTGCATGCCGGCCTTCTGTGCAATCGCCGCCTCCCAGAGGACCAGATGGCATTGTGCAGCTGAGAAAGACGCTCCCGGCGGGAGGGAGGCGGGCGGGCTTGCCTGACACCGAAGAGGGCTGGCTTTTGGAGGGCTCTTAGCAACGGCCCTGGTCTGACCCTCCTCGGCCCCCCGAGAAAATCAAATCAGTGTGCCTTTCTCCCCGAGCGATGCAGCGGCGGCAGCTGTTGGTCAAACCGCCTCCCTCCGCGCCTGTGAATAACCCGCTCCCAGATCTCACGGTTGCTGCCTTTGAAAAGCGCTCCTGAGAGGAGGAGGCAACGACCAGCACCCATCCCCCCGGCTGCCTGGGGGTTTCACGCTGGGCTGTGAGTCCGGGACCTTCAGCTCATCTTCCTGATAGGCGGGACCGAGCGGGGTGCCATCCCCCGTGGACCGACAGGGGCTTTATTCTAGAGTCACCAGCTCTCGAGGCTGCGCTTTCCTTTCCCGTTTGTAGGTGAAGCCCCATTGGCTTCATTGGCTCCTTGATTTAAACCACGCCCGGCTTTCTGCCCGCTCTGCTGCTGCAGGGCCGGGGCGCCGAGCCACATCCCAGCCCCGTTCGCAGGGAGTCGGGGGCTGCTGCCGCTGCTATTGTGTGCATGCCGTGCGCGTCCTGTCCTCTCTTCCAGAGATGGCTAACAGGGGCCCGAGCTACGGCTTAAGCCGAGAGGTGCAGGAGAAGATCGAGCAGAAGTACGACGCGGACCTGGAGAACAAGCTGGTGGACTGGATCATCCTGCAGTGCGCCGAGGACATAGAGCACCCGCCCCCCGGCAGGGCCCATTTTCAGAAGTGGTTAATGGACGGCACGGTAAGGCCGCGGCGACCCCGGCCGCCGGGAGAGCGGGCGGGCGGACGGGGAAACCTCCCCAGGGCCCTTCCTTTCAGCGCGCGGCACTGGGAGGGAGACGCAGCTGTTGCCAACCTCAGTGCCGCACCGGGAGGTGTAGAAATGCCTTGATTTCTCCAGGGCAGGACGATTCGGGCTTCCTGCACAATTCCCCGTCTAGATTAGCGCAGTCTCCACCCATCTGAGCATAGCAGCTTTCTTCTGAGTTATCTGAGCTGTTGGCAAATCTGAAGCCCTTCAGGATGTTTCCTTTGAGAATAAAGAAGTATTTCCTTGGATCACCCCGGTCTTCTTAGTGCATCTGCTCTTTGGGGGCCATTTCTTACCCCGAGGGAACGGGCTGGTTACACAGTGGAACAAAGAAGTGGGGGTGGCAGCCACTTGCCGGTCCTTGGTCCTTCTGAGGAGCGGCGCTTCCTGGAAATTCTCAGTCTCTGTTGAATGGATGGGATCTCCTGGACACGAAGGGAGTCCTTATTTGCTAACTGCAGTTCTGACCAGATGCTTGTGTATGTTTGGTGGTTTGAAAACCAAAGGCTTCGCTCATGCAAACAAGTCCATCGTTTTCCCCAGGCAGTGATTTAGTGTTATATAACTGAATCCCACGCATTTGTCGGGCTGTCCAAGACGGGTTAGAGGTGCCTGGAAGGAAGACAACCAATTCCCTTTGACACACGCAGGATCAGTGACTGGAGACTGATTATGATCTGCCTTTGACAGAGAGCACGTAAAAATGCCCCCTTCCCTTAGGAGCCGTGAACACATCCCTTCATTAAAAATGTTGGAATCATGTCTTCACCACTCACATCATTCTCCATCTGTGAAGATTGTTCCCTCACCCTGGAAAAGGAAGGGAATGGATTCCCATGCAGGCAGTACAGCCCTGGGAAGAGGGTTGTCTGGGTTTGGGAGGTTCAGTACGGGAGCCTAACCCCTCAGCCCGGCTCCTGTGCCTTCCTGGTGACCAGAACTCGCCCTCGCCCAAATGTGAGCTGTGCTTTGGTGGTGTACGTGTTGGGGGAGGATGTGTGTGTGGTAGGGCTCATTTCTTATCTGTGACATTGATTCTCTGTCCCTTTCACTTCCCTCAGGTCCTGTGCAAGCTGATAAACAGTTTATACCCACCAGGACAAGAGCCCATCCCCAAAATCTCGGAGTCAAAGATGGCTTTTAAGCAGATGGAGCAAATCTCTCAGTTCCTAAAAGCTGCGGAGATCTATGGCGTCAGGACCACTGATATTTTCCAGACTGTGGATCTTTGGGAAGGTAAACAGCCCTTTCTGCCTTTGGGTCTGTTCTCCCTTCACCCCACCCCTCCCTTTTGCCCCAGTTCTCCATGAAAACCACTCAGTGTTCTGCCCTGTGCCTGGGGGAGTGTTGGGGAGTGGTCTTACCATCTTCTGGGCCACCGTTAGCCTCCCTGCTTTGTGGTGGGTGTTCTGCTGTCCTGAACCACAGTCCCTGAGGAGGCTGCAGGGACCTCAGCAAACTCTTGTGTAAACAGAAGGCACAACAGAGAGGCAGCGTAGATGGTGACGTGGATACCTCTTATCTCTGTTACCTTCCCATGACAAATCACAGCCCTTGGAAGGGAGGCAGGGGCAAGCACGCTTCTGACTCACCAGCAGAAAGGCTTGTAGACAAAGACTTCTGGTGCTATTTTGTCATTCAATTTGAGAAGTAAGCTGCGCTCCAACCTTTTGTGGGGCAATTATCTGGGAGTTTGGTGACTAGCGCTTTCAGATTGTTATTCTCAAAGAGTATGAGAAATGATTTTTTATTTTACATTTGCAAATTGACTTGGTGAGGAAATCTTATAAAGGCAAAAATCAAATCACGTTCCTGGGCCTGTTTAGTAACCCACCATTATTGGAGAAAATGATGTGAATGGAGATTCTGCCAGAGAATTTGGGACTTAAGGCCATAGGGTCGTCTCCTCTAATGAAAATGTGTTTGTCCATCCATGCAGCTGTGTCCTTTCTGGACTGTGCCTGCCTGAGGCACTGAGAGAGACAGACTCGTCTGAGCAGGACTGCTAGATTGACTCGCATGTTCATTGTCACTGGCTGTCGTCGTGGCCTAACCAATAGGATCTCTAGGGCCGTGACCCAGATGAGTCTCTGACAGGGAGAAGGGGATAACATTCCTCGGAATGGCTGAATTAGATTTCTAGCAGAGGGCCCAAGAAAATTATAAAAAACAATTACCTCATTAATCCTCTGCATCCTGCAGGGAGTTACCATTTAAGTTTCCCTCACAGATGAGAAAAGTCCTAGGACCCCAAGGAGTCTACCTTGTTTTTTTTCATTACATAGAAACTTTGATGCCTAAAACTTCAGCCTGAGCCACTGGACTTCATGGATCCTCGCTTCCAAATCCCCATGTGATGCCGTAGTCAATGCTTCCTAGATCAAAACTATGAGGATTCTCCCCAGTTAAAAAAAGACAGCTATAATTTAGTGACATTCTTCTGGACATTGGGTAGGCGCTTTACAGCGTAATGCCAATGATTTCTTCTGTCACAGCTCTGAGGTGTTTTTATTTATTTATTTATTTATTTATTTGTATTTGTATCAGGGATCAAACTCACAGCCTTGTGCCTGCCAGGCAGGCACCTAAGCCACTGAGCTAAAACCCTGACACTCTGAGGTGTTTTTAATTTCCCCATTTTATGTGTGTTCATCAGAGACCTAATGTGAAACAGCCAGACTCAAACCTGGGCTCTCTGATGCCAAAGAATTGGACTTAACTACTCTTCCCGGCCACTCTTTGGACAGGAATCTTAGTTTCCCTCGCCTACAGCATGAGTCATAGCAGTGACGAGCTGTTGACATGAAGAGGAGCACAAAGGGGTTGAGTCGAGGCAGTGTGGGACCAAAAGACAAAGCGTTAATGTGAATGAAAAGTAACCTGGTGAGATCTCCAAGGGAAGGAAGTTTGGAGGAGGAGGAAGACACTGGGAAGTGTAGGTGATGGGGATCCTGAGGGAGCTTTGCTGTCTTTATGTTGCTGAGACAGCTTTACTTCCTCACCCTCTTCTCCAAAGCCCACGAAGGTGAGCTCTCCACCCGGGAGGTACTTGCAGCAAAACAGGGAAGGATGTGAAGAGCCGTGTTTCTGGTGACATAGTACATGAGGTCCGCACCACCCACTGCTGCCTGTGCATTGGATCCTCCTTAACAGAGAGGAAGGCGAGGAGACACGAGTAGGATTGCAGTAGCTTGCAATATGGCAGTGGACAGGTTGGCTCCAGGGGAGAATAATGCTTCCAGAAAGAAGAGCAAGACACTGAGCCTTCCATCCCCAGCACATAAGAAGCATAAGGACTTAAAGGGAGAAAAAAAAAGCGGGGGGGGGGGACTGATTCCAAAGGTATTGTGACTGACATTAAGAAATCTAGGTAGACCACGGACTAAGCAGGAACTGGCCATAGGGAAGCAGAGCTTTTGGCATTTTCAAAGGCTCCCTAGAGGCCCCACGGAAGATTGAGGTCCAGGGGAGTTTATTATGAATTGCTTTTGACACAAAATTTTCCAGGATCATTGTCTAAAGCTCAAGACAGAACTGGTTTGTTTGCATGCTATGGAGCAGGAAGCAGAATTTTTTATTTTTAATTAATTAATTGTTTATTTTTAGCAAAGATGTGGAGAGGGTTAGACTCGTGGTGTGGAATCATGGCCTGAGCAAATAAGGCCAGGGTTCTTTCTGTGAGCACTAGGAAGAGCTGGCCGGGTTCTTTGCTGCAAGGCAGGGGTCCTTTCTGCAAGAACGGACTGCTCCTGAGTTTGGGGATGACTAAGCTGGACTCAGAGGGATGCTGCAGGGAGGGCTGGCATGTGTTGAGGCATCTGTGGCTGTGTGAGGGTGGACACATTTGTATACACAGCTTTTGGACTAGCCATTTGCTTAGCATAGTCCCGCATTCCCCCTTCAAGTCCATTCCCTGCCTGAGGTATCAGTACAGTGCTGTCGTCACATTTCAGTTGACTCAGGTTGATTCCTGATTCCCTGTGCCAAGGTTGTGTGGCCCAGCCCTCCTTTCCTGGATCTTTCTCTTCCTCCTGTGCAGGTATTTCTGGGCTTCACTGGACTCAGTTTCCCTTTCTCACTTGGCGTCTTCTTCCTAAGGAGGGTCTGCCTGCCCCCAGTTTCCCAGTGATCTCCCCAGCTGCCAATAGAGCTGTGCAGACCAATAGAGCTGCTCCAGCCCAGGTTTACCAGATGCCTTTCATCTTCCTTTCAATGAGTTATATAGGCAGGGGTTCCTGTTGCCTCCACTGTCACTAAACTCTTGTGAGGTCACATGTTTAGAATGGACTTGAGGACAGTGCAATAATATTCTTCAAAATGAAATCCAAGGCTGAATGATCCAGGAAACAACCCCATCACAGGAACATTGTGGACAAAGCTACAGAAGGGCCCTCTGGGGGCGGGCTGGGGTGGCCAGTCCTTTCAGTGATGGGAAGGAGGTGAGGGCAGATGAGAGGAACTATTTCTCTTGGGTGAGAGAAAGTGAATGGCAGGTTCCTTTCTGGTTTGCCATGGGTTCCTGTCTATTGCTCAGAGATTGAGTACACTGTAGCTAAGACTTCAGCATTTTTCCAAGAACAGACACGGGAGAGGGAAAAAAGGAACAAGAAAGGGAAGTGTGTGTGTGTGTGTGTGTGTGTGTGTATGTGTGTTTGTGCATGCTTAGGGGTGTGAATGTGTAAGAGAGAGAACAATGAGAACAAGGAAGGTCACTAGTCTACCCTCTGGTCAGAAAGATGCAAAGAAAGCTTATCCTGGAAGGTGCAGTTTCCCCACATGTTCCTGAGTTAGGAAGTACACTGCCTGCTTCAAACTTCTCCATCACCACTCAGCAATTAACTTCTCTAAGCCTCGATTTTCTTGGGTATAAAATGGGGATAATAGCCCCTATTTCACAGAACTGATATGGAGAGCAAGTGAGAGGATACATTGGGAGTGCTTAGAGTAGTGCCTGGCAAAAATAAGAGTATGCTAAATGTTGACAAGGTGAAATTATTCTTGTCATTGACCTGTCCTTTCTAAGAGTAATCAGAAATGAAGGAGAAACAAGGCTGGAAAGGTGTACATTCTTCCTAAAACAAATGGGCTTAATGGCCACGCCCAGGAGCTGAAGAGGGTTGCCCAGATGACTTTGGCCTCTCTGCCATCTGTGGGCTCTCCACCCCTCACCCATTCTCCAACAGAAAGGGGCTAGCTTTCCACTCACTTTCTTGACTTTTTTTTTTTCCATTTATTGGTCACTGCCTCTTCGATATGTTTCTCCATGATACATCGCTTTGCCAATTTCAAGCCCAGAGAACCCTGGTACAATGGGAAGAGCGTGACTTTGGAGTAGACAGGCTGAAACCATCTGTTAGCACCCTCCTTGTTGTGTGACCTTATAAGTTACTTAGCTTTTTAGAACCTCAGTTCTCTATAATCTGGCCTAACATTTTGTCCTAGGGTTCTTTTAGGGATTAAATGTGTGAAATACTTAGCACAGTGCCTGGTTACTACACACCTAATAATTGTTGGATTTTTTTTTTTTTATCCCTACTATTAGCCAATCAGCTGCTGACCTTTTTGGTTTATTTGTATAACCACTTGGTGAGTATGAAGCATAAAAACATTCTAAAAGGTCAAAGCAAACAAGACTCAAGGATCAATTATCTAATTATTCTCAGTAGTCTGACAAGGTTCCTGGATATGGAGTTCCGTAAATGCGGTTTCCTTCTCTTGATGACTGGGAGTTATGGAGGTGTGGTTTACACTGGGAGTGGAAAGCCTGAAAAGCTCCAATACACTGTCTGGGGAAGTGTCACTATATGTGCCATTCTTCAACAGCAGAGGAGAAGAAACATTTCACCCGCTGTGAGAGATATTTTGGGATATCTCAAGGGAGCTGAGGCGACTTGGGATGTAACAAATACCTGCTGCTTGAAGCCTCCTTTTCTATTAGAGCAGCTTCTACTGCCTTTACTTTCATGGCTACTGATAATTATAATTGGTGGCTTTTTCCTTCAGAAGTGGCTCTGAAACTCTGGCATGCATTGGAATCACTTGGTAAACCTGTTAGCACACAGATTGCTAGGTCACAACCCCAGAGTTTCTGAGGTATTAAGTCTTCGGTAAGGTCCGAGAATTTGCATTTTTGCCAATTTGCTGGTTATGCCTCTTCCACTGGCCTGGGAATCCAACTTTGAGAAATACTGCCCCGTACACAGTTGTTTTTCCCTCAGCACAAATTCTTAAATCCTGCAGAGCAAAACCAACTTACCTTCGGACATTTCTTTCTTGACTGCAGCAGCCTTTTCTCTACCTTGACTGGAGAATCAGGGGCTGTGCCTAAGTTATTATTCAAGAAAAGTGATACAATTAAAGAGAACAAAGTTCTTGTTGAAGTATCTTTATGGTAATAGTGCTCCAACTTTACCAGTATTAAATTGGGCCTTTGGGTACTATAACTTAGTACCTGGGATACATGGCCACATTTAAGGTGACACTGCTTGGTAATAGTCTAGGAAACAGGAAACACTTTGTTTTCAAGTCAAAGTGTCCATTGCTGCCTGACACTTACAGTGATGGTAAACGTTTTAAAGCTTTCAATGGTACAAGCAGCCTGCTGGGTTCACACCACTGCTCTAAAGCTTCCCAGGTAACACAGTGAAAGCCACCAGCCTTTTTTTTAAAAGATCTTTTTTTTTTTCAATTAGTTTGAGGTTCAGAGCAACATTAACAGGCAAATATGAATTTTTCCCATATTTCCTCTGTCTCAGCACATGCTTAGCCTGTTCATTATCCATATTCCTTACCAGAGTTATAAGTCATGAACGTACATTAACACATTATTATCACTCAAAGACACCAGTCTCACTCCTGCCATTGTACATTCTAGGGTTTGGACAAATATATAATGAGGTGTATCTGCTACTGTGGCATCGCACGGAGTATTTTCACTGCTTTAAAAATCTTCTGTGGCCCATCTTTTCATCCCTCACTGTCTGCAATGCTGATGCCCACTGATCTGTTTTACTGTCTCCCTGGGCTTGCCTTTTCTGGTGTCATGCAGTTGGAATGATACATCGTATAACCTTTTCCATGTCTCCCAGCTCTTTTTAAAATGTCAAGTCCAGCATTACCTTCCTCCCATGATAGTTAGATAGAAGAGTCTAAGGGCCTACATAAAATCCTGAGTATTAGTGTAAACTTGCTTCTCTTCTTTCCTCTGTCATTTTCCTTTTAAGGTCCATAGTCTATTATCAGGTCATCCCTGATACTGAGTCTCACTTCTGCTCTGTCTGCATCTAGAAAATTTTCAACACTGGATTGGTCCTTCTTTTAGCATGATTTTTCTGCTTCTTTTCCTGGAAGAATGGCCTTGAGCAGTGGTGTTTGGGCTGAAGTAAAGAGCTACAAGCACCCACCAAAGTATCCACGAGTGGCTCTCAGGAAGCAGAGTGATTCCAAGCTGCCAGACCTCTAGGCTGGCTTCCAACTTGGATCAAAGCCCTTCTAATGACCAGTTTTACTTTTTGACTTTGTGGAAGATGTATCTGAAGGAAGGAGTTATTGCTTAATAAATATGACTTAATATTCACCATATGCCAGACATTATGATGTTTTAAAAAATTGGAAACCAAAGAATTAGATCAGCATTTGCCTGTCCATCTGTTTCTATCAGAATCATCCCAAGAGACTGCTCATAATATTTAAGATGCTCAGGAAATTCTGGTGATTAATTTATTTTGGAAGTCACCAGGTGGAACCCATGTTTCTCCAACTTGCCCTGATGGTTTAAGTCACATGGGAGCTCATTAAAAACATAGACACCCCAGGACTTGTCAAACAAAGGGTGGATCAAAAACTGCAGTGTATGTTTAAATTTTAGAAGATTTATTACAGTAACAGACACCTCACCATTAATACATTAATAATACATACATTAATGACCTCAAACAATTCCTCCTTCTTTTGAATGCACTGGTCCCATCATTGTTGCCACTTTCTGAAGTCTGTCTGGAAGTCCTCTTTCATGAGTGTCTTTATGAGGTGCGATCAAAAGTATGGCGAATGCTGCTGCCCCACGCCACGCAGCAAAGAGGCAGACTTGTCAAAACATTACGGTGTGGTCTCTTCCACCTTCTTCGCTGGATCTGACACCATGCAACTTCTGGGTCTTCCCAAAAGCCAAAGTCATTGTGAAAAGTAAATATGTTGAATCTATTCTGGACATGGAGGCAGCTATGACATCACAACTAAAGACACTCACCAAAGAGAACTTCCAGAACTGGTTTAGAAAGTAGCAAAAGATTATGGGATAAGTGTGTTTAAAGAAAGAGGATTTGAGGGGAGTTAATGGCAACCTATCTTTTGTTTTAATAAATTGTAAAAATTTAGATAGTCACCATTTTTTTTATCATACTGTGTAAGTCCCTCAGCAGAATGACCTTAAAATATTTTTAAAGTGACAACTCCCACTCATATCACCTTAAAAAGCCAATGAGTCTGGGAAACTGCTCTGAAGCAGATTGTGTCCAACTAGTTTTTATGTTTGCACAATTCTGAAGGCTTCCTAACAAGACAGATATTATATGTGCAATACAAGCAGTTTAACTTGTACTATTTTTTACCCAGGACAGCTCATGGGTCTTTCTTAATTTCACTGCTTCTTTCTGCACTTAAATTTTTGATGCCGTATTGCAGGAATTAGCTTTCCCAAGTGGCCCCGACCCTTTCTGCATGCCTCTTCCATCTCCTGGGCGTACTTGATCTGAGATTCTGAATTAGGAAGAGAGGTCCTTTTCCCTTTTCATCGGCCTAAGAATGTAAGGAACTTGTTTTAGAGAACATGCCATACAAGACCAAAAATATGAACTAGACATGAACTGATTATATAGACTGCCTATTTCTGATCATAGTGCTATTTGAAGTCTTGACAATAATTAACTTGGTCATCACACTGACACCAACTGCTTTCCTTTGCTTTAATCTTAGCTGAAGGTACATCACAATCATTTCAGATAAAACCATCCAAAGACTTACGGCTATTTGTGATTGGCGCCCTTGGTGCTATGGGGTTAAAAACCTGCTGCCCGGTTTTATTCTGATCACTGGCGCCTGCTGAGGATCACATTTCCCCACCGTGCCCACGAGGGGGCGCCATGAGTGACAGTGGCGTGACGGGGTACACAGATGGTAGACTTCGTACAGCCCACCCTAAGCTAGCCCAGCGTCACCAAATAAGTAAACGAGAGTGATTTGTGTACTTGCCAGGTGACTCTGGGCACGGTAATAACTTCCTGAATTTAATTCCTCAGTTTTCCTATCCGTAGGTGCAGAGGAATAATCCTAACTCCAGAAGGTGAAGCTCACATATAACAAAGCATCTAGCCTACAATTTATTTATTTACTTATCAGGGGAGAGGTACCAGGAATCAAACTCAGGACCACACTCTTGCCATTCGGGCGCTGTGCTGCTGACTTATATCCCCAGCCCCTCTAGCCTATAATTTATATTAGATCTCTTGATTTGGTAATTTGTTTGTTTGTTTGTTTCTTTTTGGTACCGGGGATTGAACTCACGACCTCATGCTTACCAGGCAAGCACTTGAGCCACTGAGCTAAATCCCCGGTCCTTGGCTCGCAAATTTTTGTCAGTAAAAACTTTTCAACTTATTCTTGTCAAATAATTCTTTCTTCCACAGCTTCTGCCTCAATCATGTAGTTGCTTCCTTTACCACTCCCCACGAGAATGGGAGTGGTATTAAAAATTCTGGGCTCCCAAATACCTTACCCTTGCCTGTAACTTCTTTCTTTCTGGGTTCACGGGCTGTGTACATCGCCTAGCTGCTTATGAAAGAGGATCCGGCTTAACGAAGCTTACGTTTCACCTGTTGCTCTGGGGTAATAGCTGTGGCCGAGCTGCTGGACGCCAGGCTTCACGTTTCCTCGGATCCTGCACTTTTCAGCCCCTCTTTTTCCAGTCACCAGACTTCCCGTGACCTCTTTACAGCTGGTCCAGATGACTGGTGTACCCTAACTAAAGTCTTTCTGTGCTTAATCATTGCCCCAGATTCTCTTCAATGGCTTGCTGCTTAAGAGAATGTCACTGAGTACAATTCTATTTTTTATAAGCATCCTGTTAGATAGCAACAATTATAGAAATGCTTTTATCTGTAGAAGAGAAGGATCATTCTAGCAATCACTTTTGCATTTCCTCTCTCCTAATTCTTAATATTCCTGTATCCTCCCTTTTCCATCTGCTGCCCAGATACTTCATTCTTCACCATCCTCACTGTTCTTTGAATCCGGAAGACTCCAGTGAAAGCATTTTGTCTCTGAGTCCATCAACCAATCCTCCAGGGTCTTGGGATCAAGCCAACCACCCTATGGTTAATTCGGAAGGTGGGGCTGGCGGGGAGCAGCGAGGAAAGGAGGACCTGCTCTCCTGCTCTATCCTCTTCAAATAAATGGACATCCTGAGCTGGACTTCCTTTGAGGCTCTTACTTGTTCTTTTTATTACAGTTTATACTGCATTCTCACTTTCCATCTGTCTTTCCCCCTTTAATCCTGTATTCCCCAGTGGCTGAGCTGCAGTAACCAGGCCATGGAAGCCAGAGATGACTCCCTCGGTCTAGAGAGCCTCTTCAAACTCACCCTTAACTTTCACACCTCCCCACCGTGCTGAGGGCTCCTCTCCTTTCCAACTCCATACATTTCAGCGTCTGCGCTCCACACTGCATCCTCTGCTTGTACAGACCTCTGCTCTGCTTCCGATTACAGGCTACCTGCTCAGTAGCGCCTTTCCTTCCCAGTTCAGCACAAGCTCACCACCTGAGAGGGAGGAAAGGAGCAAGGGTGAGGGGGGCGGGCTGACCTACAGGGCACATCTGCATTCCCTGCCTGCTTTGTCTGGCGACAGCGCAGCCCCTCCCCATGCGGGGCCAGGGGGAGCCGAATCTCACATCTCTCCTCTCTCTCTCTCACGAGCCAGTGATTTATCGTCTCCATTTAGCTCCTTTCGTGCTGCACAAGATAAAGAGCCTTTCAGCTGTGTCACATCGATGCATCCTGTGTTGATTTGCTACTCTTTGCTTGCCAGGCTTCTGGCCCAGGGAGCCAAGTGAATACTCAATTTGATGAACTTGGATGATTTTAGACCCTTTTAACCCACATAAAGTAAGAGAGAGGAGCCGCCTGGGGTTTGGTACAGAATTTTTCCATCCAACCGCTTTCTCTGCAGTTTTTTTTTTTTCCATTTTCCATTTCACTTGCTTGAGGAAAGTGGTCTTCTGCAGACCACCAGACCAACCCCACCAAGGACCTTGCCTTTACACCACTGGTGTCCACCCAGTCAGTGTCCTCTGTGTAGGCAGGGGCCCATCTGTATAAGAGCTGCATGTGTTTTGAATGCTTTTTGTAGAGTCACTAGGCATGGACTAGAAAGGTAACTCTGATAGAGAATAATTAACGAGGTCCTCTTTTTTTGAGCGGTTGGGGTCTGGCCATCCTAAGGCCTCTCTGGGAAGAGTTTGCTAGCACTTTCCCCTTGAATGTGGTCACCCACAAACTCCTGTCACAAATTCGCCCCTGAGCACCCAGCCGTATCCTTCCAGAATTCCTCAGTCTGATACACAATTGGCTTTGTCTCTTCACTGGTTTCCAGGGAAGGATATGGCAGCCGTGCAGAGGACCCTGATGGCTCTAGGCAGCGTCGCAGTCACTAAGGATGATGGCTGTTACCGGGGAGAACCATCCTGGTTCCACAGGTAAAAGGCCCTTCCCTGCATCCTGAGGCAGAAAGAACCAGAGAGAGGGTGTGAAGCCAGGGCGTCTCCCAGAGACTGTGAAGAACAGAGCTCGTAGGAGTGCAAATTCTTGGCCCACAACTGAGTCTCCTACAGCAAGGATGGACTGATGTGGCCATCCAGGCCACACCCTCCGCAGGGCAGAAGTGGTTGGCCCTTCCCTTTTTATCTAAGAGCTGGATCCTCCTGCTCTGTCCAGGCCCTCCCGTGAGGCCAAGCAAGAAATACAGCTTTTCCCAGAAGCATCCATTGCTCCCTGTCTGAACTCAGTGTCTGAACTAAGCTGCCCTGAATCTTGTTTCTTTCTCCCTTCCCTCCCTGCCTACTGCCTTCCTTTCCTTCCTTCTTTCTTTCTATAATTTTTATACCTAATGAAGGTTAAACATGCCCTGTTAGCCAGGCCCAGTTCCAGTTAATACCTGTTGTTCCAGCATACTGATTAATAATAACTTTTTTACTCTCAACAGTGTCCTAATCTGAATAATAAATTGTATGGTCATTTCAGTTTGCTAAAAAGGTCTTTTACCATGTTTTTCCTACAAAAGTGATGGAGGGCAGGCAGACAGGAACAGTAGGAAGTTCAAATGGACAGCTTAGTTGTAGATGAAGAGAAAAGAACACCTTGTTGCAGCTAATTCATTGCCTGAATTCCCTTTCCTTGTCCTTGAGAGTTACAGAAAGGTATTCGCTTGTGTCATTTGAAGTGACATTTGTCTGAAAACCTTTTAGATATTGCTGTGCTGAAACCCTATTTTTAGTCCAAGTATTATGTGTGATCTACCATGGCCCATTTGCTTTTAGTTCCAAATTGTTTTTTTCTTTTTTCTTTTGATACTGGGAATCGAACTCATGACTTTGTGCTTGCCAGGCAGGTGCTGTGCTGCTGAGTTGTACTCTCAGCCCTAGTTCCAAACTTTTTAACTATTTGGCTCTTTAGCAACTTGCTGACCCTCTGATTTACAGCCAGAAGTTTTCTCCCATCAATCCCTAGGTCCCTCAGCCCTAGAATGAAACATGGATCCTTGACCCTGTACAAGAAATGTTGGGTCGGATGGATGGCAGGCTTTGTAAGATTAGCGGACTTTAACTTTTACAAGAGCTTGAGGTAACTGTGAGAGAGAGAGAGGGTAAGAAGAGGCAGACTGAAATGGCCTAAGGTGATAGAAGAAGAAAGAAAAGCCCTCAGAGACCCCCATGGATCCTCCTTCTTTGTTGGAAATGTTGAAAAACATCTGGGCTTCTAAGAGAGAGGGAGCTCATTCTTCATGGTAGGGCCTGCTTACTGCGGGGCTGTAGTTTAGGATTCAGTACAGTCCAAGAGAAGGTCACAGCCCAGGATAGGACAGTCAGTCGAGGTAGGCTCATCGCTCCAGATAGGCCGCAGCTCAGGGTAGGGCCTGTTGGTCTCTTATTTGGCAACCCAAGATAGAGCCTATCTCACTGCCCAGCTTGACGAGGGTTTGAAAACTGATCTATGACATGATTCCATCTGACTCTCCCTGCCAGGAAAGCCCAGCAGAATCGGAGAGGATTTTCAGAAGAGCAGCTTCGCCAGGGACAGAACGTTATAGGCCTTCAGATGGGCAGCAACAAGGGCGCCTCGCAGGCCGGCATGACTGGGTACGGGATGCCCAGGCAGATCATGTGAGCTGCTACCTCCCGCCCCCGCGCCCCGCTAGAGAGGACCAGTGCTCCGCGCCGCAGTAGTCACCTGACCCTCTCCTCCTCCTCAAGGCCTCTGCCCCTGGGTTTCCACAAAGTGCTGCATTTCTGCTGAGAATCCGCGTTGCCTACTGCTGCCCCCTTCTGTTCATTTAGAACTATGCAAAGACTCCGCGTCCTCCTCCTGCGCTCTCCTGGGCCCCAAAGCGCCCGTTTGATTATTTATTTATTTATTTATTTGCCAAAAATTGCCCTTCTCAACTTATAGAACACGCCTAATAAACAGATTAGCCTCGTGTCTTAACATGGAAAGTTTGTTTTCTCGTCTCACGGGCTCCTCGGGGTTCTCATTCAAGAAGCCCACCGCCAGGTGTGGTGGTGCAAGTGCAATCCTAGCACTCTTGGGAGGCTGATGCAGGAGGATCGCAAGTTCGAGCCCAGCTTGGACAATTTAGCAATCCAGAGAAACTTTATCTCAAAATAAAAAAATAAAAATAAGGTAGGGGTATAGTAAGTGCGAAGGCTGTGGGTTCAATTCCCAGTTCTTTCCCCCCATAAAAGCCAACAAAACAAAATGAAAAAAGTCCACAAAGGCTCAAATCTGATAACTCACCACTCTGAAGGCCAACCTGGACTACATAGTGAGATCATCTCAAAAAACTAAAACCAACCAAACCCAAACCCAAACAGACAAAAGGAAAGCCCACAAAATAGAATTAAGCTTAATCTGTAGAAATGTAAGTTGCCTGGAAGGAAGCTCTCCATTATAATGTTTATCTTGGCAGCTACGGTAGAATATGCAGGAATAATTTTTCCACTAAAGAGCTTAAAGTTATGAGTTTAAGAACAGAGTCTTTGATCTCCACGTATTTTTTGACTACCTGCTTTGAACTTACTGTGCTTACTATTTAAGAGAACACTGGAATGAGCAAGGCAAAGCCCAAGTTCTTAAGGAGATTTTGAATAGATGCCCCCAAAATATCTGATATATCTGATGCATGGTTGGGTGGATAGAGAAATGGATGGATGGATCGATGAATGGAGAAATGACTATATTGAAAGATGACTTGATAGATGATTGAATGAACGGACATTTTTCACTTTAGCATTAATATGGCTCTTAGAACATGGGTTTGATGCTGACATTTATATAGTATTTCTTTGCCATCCAAGAGTTATATATCATGTAGTTTGCTCTCCCAAAGACATTTAGAGGACCTAAACCCCTAATATTCTTGAGTCTTGCCTAAGAAAGAGATCTACCTAAGATGGTGAGTTTTTAAATATTTTTTAATGGATAGAAAAATAAAGAGGGAAAATAAACCTAGAAACCATCAATTCCTCTGTTTTATTTTTTAAAATTCTTTAAAAAGTGATGCATTTAATAAGAAAAGAAATAAGGTTTTTTATCTGCATAGCAAATTATTAATTAACAAGGAAAGTTAAAATAAAAAATTACAGACGTCACACTCAATGTTCAGTTGCTCATTTTCAGATGGTATTCGTTGAGGTTCTGGGCTTCCTCAGAGATTTTCTTCTTCACATACTTTCTAGAAACCCTGGTGACCCTTTGATAATCATTGGTGAACTGTCCAAGATGGCACCCAAACGCGGCAGTGAAATTCTTTCCTCAAACCGTACCTTGGAGTTGCCTCACAAGTAAGGGAGGGATGTTGGTGGGTATCAAAAAGTGAAAGAAAACTGAGTGGGAATTCCTAGAGAAGTAGAGGAGGTAGGTACCTGTTTGGAATTGGGGATAAAAGGCCTGGGAAGTAGCCTCCTACATAGAGGAGTTGGAACAGGACTGAAGGGTGCAGTCAGACTATGAATGCCTTGTTCTGTCTTCTGCATTACTGTGGCTCCACTGCTGCACCAGAGACACTGAGAGACAGAAAACAGCAAAATCAGCAGACAGGTAGCAGGAAACAGTCTGCCAAGAAATGAAGCGGGACTGGAGCCCAGCTGGAGTGAGGAGCAGGTTACAGGAACATTTGTAGACTTGCCAACCCCTAGGTTTGCCCTTTTCCAACTTCGCTTTCACAGTTAAGGTCATATATGGCCTCAGGGAAGTAAGTTCAAGAGAAAGAAACTAAAGACCCTTGAGGGATGTAAACATTAAGGTCAGATAGAAGAATAATCTAGAATTAGCCTCATAAATAGACTAAAATGGTCACGGATAATGTTGGCAACATGAAGCGATACCACTGTCCATTGTGAAAAAGAAAATCAGCTGGATACAAAAGATCAACAAAATTGAATGAAACAAGCATTGATAGAAGAATGGATGCAAAGAACAAATTAGGGAGTTTTAGTACCAAGACAAGGCACTCTACAAAAAATAATAGGCACAAGTAGTTGGTAAGCACAAAAGAAACATTAAAAATGGTAGTCACTAATTATTTAATTGGACTCTCAGATGGAGAGGAAAAATTTAGGGGAGGAAAAATTTGAAGAAAGAATTGTGAGACTTTCCCAGAATTTACAAAAAGAAAAAAGAGCAGTTTTAAAAGACTCGTAAAATGCCCCCAAAAAACAAACATACAAACATATAAGACAAGTTCCATCACTGGGGAACAGTATTTTAAAATGTGTGATCACTGAAACAGAAAACTCAAAGCCTTTAAAAAATAAAAGCTTCCACAGATAATCAGGTTTACTTTGGACTCTTCAACAGTGATCCTGGTCACATAAAGTAATACTTTCAAGGTGCTAAACAAACAAAAATTGAATGTAGGATTTTCTATCTAGTTAATTAATTTTTTGAGCTCAAGAATAAAAGAGAGGGCTGGGAGTTTGGCTCAGTGGCTTAAGCGCATGTCTGGCAGGCATGAAGTTGTGAGTTCAGTCCCCGGTGCTGCAAAAGGAAGAATAAAAGAGAAACGTGGACAAAGACACTCTTCAAAACACATTTAGATTAAGTATTCCAATAAGAAAAATATATTCTCAAGATATATATTTAATAGGGGAAGTAAGGTAAGTAAAAAGTTAGAAAATATTGTTGTTCAAATACTCAAGCACTGAAAAAGAGAGAGGGGAAGGAAGGGGAAAGGGAAGTAGAAAAATACTAAGGTGTGTTACATACATGTACCAATACCCCATGCTGAATGTAATCATTATGTACTATAAACATGCACTAATAAATTTTTTTTTTAAAAAGCCAAACATGGTGGTGGGTACCTGTAATCCCAACTGTGAGAGACACTGAAATAAAAGGATTAGTATCAAATCCAGACTGGGAAACTTTGTGATTTAGCGAGACCCTGTCTTGAAACAAAAAACAAAACTGTCTTAGTTACTTTTTGTTCATTGCCGAGACAAAATACCTGACTCAAACCTTCTAAAGGTAGTTCACAGTAGTGTGGGATAGTCCAGGGGGTGTTTGGTGAGGGACTGACCTAGGAGCCCTCTGCTTTGGGGCAACATAAGTCTGTATCCGGTTGCCTTACCAGTTACCTGAACCTAGCAGATTTGAAATAATCAGAAAGATGTTTCAACTTTGAGACAAATTTTTTTCTGTGTGGACTCGAGCAGCGAACATAGTTGATCTGTAAAATATTTGTGCTCTCCGTGACTGGAGGTCTCACTGCATCTTTGATCCCTAAGAGGGAGCGTTAAATATCACACTTCTAAAGGAAGACATAAAGGTTATTTGTTTGCAGGAAACTTTCCAAGATCTTTTTTTTTTTAAAGGCCAAATTCTGTCAGGAGTCGTGCAACAAGCTTGGCTAGAGTTTAGCTTGATGTGAATTATACTAGACTCTCCATAGTGATGATTATATGCCTACCACAGGATCATGACATCAAGTTCTCTGCTTTATCCATCGACTCCTCAACCCAGGGGCCAAGACCAAGTCTCCTATAGATCACAAAACCATACATACTTGCTTACAGCTAGTAACATCTGTCTATATGGCCCAGGCTAGAGGGGAAATGCATATCCCATTCCTGGTTTTCTGATAAGACCAAGACAGAAAGTTGAAGGAGGAGAGCATAATGCTAGGCCAAGAAACTAGGTTAGAGTCTACATTTCATGTCATCCCTCCTAACAGCAACTATCGCTGAAGTCAGTCTTCTGTCAATAGAAACAAAAACTCACTTTTCATAAGGTCTTGTTTTCTATTTGAAGGCACTGTGCCACGTTAGTTACCACTTACAGAAAGCTTTAGTTACATCACAGATCACAGTGCTATTGTTGTTGTAAATTTAATTTCCGTGGTCTCAAGTTAGTGAAATAGATAATCCAACCAGCCATCATAATTATAATAATCTTATTGATTATTGATCTTTTACTGCTGTAATAATAATAAAGATAAAATTTTAAACTATAGCAGCATTATTACCAGAAACAAGCGCATCATTCTTGTATTCTGGATCCCTTGAACATTTCCGAGGCTCATTTTCCATATCTAAGCAGGTCAAGGTCGTCCAGAATGATGTAAATTCCAGGTCATCTTTTAATGAACGTGGCTTGCATTGTGCATATGATAAATAATACTAAGGCCACTACAACTCCTTAAACAAAATTCTTTGCTCCCAAGCACTAGCAACCACTTCAAATGGAGGGTGCCATTCCTTGACAGATGATTCACCCACTGCAGTTTCAAAAAACTAAGAATTTGATTGGATTTCAAAGTATAGTCGTCTATGTTTTCAGGAGCAATCTTGCTCCTCTCTCAGATTACGCACTTCCTTAGCATGCTGTATGTCTTTCTAATTGCAAGTGAAGGTGATTACAGGGAGAGTAAACCCTGAGTAATCATTACGCAATCTGAGTGTCCTCAGTAATACGTTTCCTGGGGTCCCTAAAACTGCAGCCAGAGAGACGATTAAGTAGGATTCTTCTAGGCCCTTGGTGCTCAGGTTTTCTCTCTGTGAAGCTAACATGCTGTTAATGGAGGCAAAGAAATTTTCATGTCAAAACTGTTCTTTGCTAATATGTGTACCCAACCAACAAAAGAAAGATAATTGAATGTTTTTAGCCTTAATCCTTTCTTCAGTGTACGATCAACTCTAAATTGCCTTATGTTGCAATAAACAGTTGGAGAAAAATCTATAATAGGTGGGTCTCTGAGGAAATTCTTGAAAAACACAGAGGGATTCTAGAAGTTGTTTTGTATCTATTGTTTTGCTACTATTTTATCAACAACACATATTTTAAGTGCTGTTTAACATGCTTATTTTATGGATTATAATTCTACCTTCAAGGTATTTGTGCAGAGGGACATCATGATAACTTTCTGGTTTTTTTAAATTTCCAAGAGGAGTTTTTTTTTTCTAAGTCCTTCCAATAGTTTGTAAAATATTATAATAACTCAAAGAATGTAAAAAATCCTCTTTTAGTTTGGCATGGTAATATGCCTATATCTCTAGCACTCTGGGAGGCTGAGGCAGAAGGTTCGCAAGTTTGAAACCAGCCCAGCCTACCCTGGGCAACTTAGCAATTTGATAAGTCTCTGTCTCAAAATTCTAAAAAAATGCAAAAAGAATGAGGTATGCTCAATCCTCAGTAACACAGACATATACGCGCGCATGCACGCACACACACACACGATCCTTTTTAATTCCATCTTCCAGGATAACTACCATCCATAATTCAGGACCTGTTCTCCCATCATATTAAAATTCATACGAAATCAGCAAAACATGTTCAGAGTATCTTTATGATTCCTTATCAGTACACTAGCTTCTCTCAGCTACAACCGAGGCACTCTTAAAACTCCCCGGGAAAAGGATGGACTAATATCTTCTCAGGAAACAGAAGGATGTGACTTGTAGGGGTGTCCCAACAAGATCAGGAAAAGAAGCCAATCCTTTCTACAAACTCCCACATGGGAATGAATGAACAATTTTTTGATGAAAATCCATCAAGTGGAAGTGTCACCTTTCATTTGACTAATCCCTTGAAGTTGGATTTTAGAATGTTTTCAATTTCATCATTTAAATTAATACCATAAGAAATATCTTTATGTATAAATATATCTTTGCAACAATCACCATAGGATAACTTCTTAGATGTTGAATATCCATTTTTTATTTATATTGTTGAACTTCTGTCAATACTCCTAGTTCATAGCCTCGCCTTCAAAGCATTAAGCATGGGTTTTTTTCTATACTAGCCAGAATTATCATTTAAAACATTGTGAGCAATTTGAAAGACACTTTGTGCATGCCAAGACACTATTGGAACTTGGTGTCTTTCCTGGACAGCTGAAAAGTATTTTATGATGTCTGAGTACCCTGCCACAAATCCCAGCATTTTTCATGTCTGCCAAACAGCACAGTAAATCTGTAACAAATTTATGCCTGTTAATGACTCTGTTAAGTAGACGAGGTTGGTAAAGTAAAATAGACTGACTGAAAAAAAATATGACATCAGGACAAAAATTAATGCTTCCGGAATTCTACTTAAATATTTTAGGCAAGATAAATAAAGTGAAACAGAGCCAAGAAATTTATCACTATGAAATCAAAGGTCTGATGTGGTCCTGAGCCCATAATAAATTCTCAAAATAAATACAATTATTTTTGTAGCTCTGAACTAGATGGTAAAACTATTTTGAAGGGCAAAGATAAATCTCATTGTGGTTCAAGTGGGTTTAGAGCAAACATTGTTCTACTGATCTTTATTCTAATGAAACTGATATTGAAGGGCCTTCTGTAGAATACAGGAAAAGATCCATCTGGTTCCATATTTTTTAATCAATCATTGTTTGTGAGAACGTTGCAGCAGTTTTATGTTGAGAGGCTGTGAACTCACCTAGATTGCAAAGTGCCAAGTTCTGCCTGCAAAGGACTTGTTTCAGAACACACTAAAGGAAAGAGACAATAGCCCACTGGAATTTCACTTGAGAGCTATTATCTCAGTCTGTTTCGACTGCTATAAAAATATTTTACCCTGGGAAATTTAGAAATAATAGAAACCTATTCTTCATAGATTTGGAGGCTGGAGGGTCTAAGGTGAAGGAAGTAGAATATTGAGTGTGTAGTAAGGGCCCTGCTTCCAGGATGAGCTTTTGTTGCTGTGTCCTCTGGGGGCTGCCAATTCTCTGTCCTCAAATCATACTAGATATTTATTTTTTTATAAAAAATATCAGGCTTTCTGAATATTCCAGCTCCTTTAATGCTTACAACAATCCTGCAAGGTAAGCACATAGTTTTCCAGATAAGGAAAGTGAGAATTGCAAAAGTTAAAGGATTTTCCAAACTGCTAGTAAGAGGGAGAACTAGAGTTTGTAGTCAGAGCATTATGATTCCAAAGCCTTATGGGTTCCTCTGTGCAATGCTGCTTCCTACATCCAACTCACAGTCCTGAGCTCTGGAGGGCACAGATTTAAAGACATGGCCTTTCAACTCAACCCCCACTTTATCTTTCTCCTGTAAGAACTCACAGTGAAGATGGGTTAACCTGACCCTAGTCCATGAAATCAGAGGTGTGTATTTCTCTACACAGTTTAAAGGATAGATGGAATTCCTCTCTGAGTTCAAAGTATCCTTATGTATATAGATAATCTGATGTAGTTTGCTTTATTTCTGAATTGCTAACATATGATTCTGGATCAGCATTATTTTTACAAAGCTGCATAGATGTTACATAAATCTTTCTTTTTCTTTGAAATCTTTTAACTGGGGCCAGAATTAAGGTAAGATGAGGGAGACATTCTCCGTGGGTAAAAAATCTAATTTTGAGAAGCAAATAAGTGTTTAACATTCCCTGTTGTAGTAAAAGGAATAAGGACAGTGAAACTAGGCCTTTGGCAATATTGTGTTCATTCTTTCATAGTAATTAATAAGTGATGTTAACTGATAATACACTAACCAATATTTACTGAGCACCTGCTGTATGCCAGGCACTATGCTACCCTCTGGGTTTTGTGAGAGACTCCCTCAGTTGATGGAGGTTTACCAGAAGGGTCAGGAATAAAAATCCTCTAACCCATGAAGCCTTGGCTCAGACACATGACTCTCACAGTCTGGTAGCAGCCTTGTGGACAGATTCCGTCCTCCACTGGTTTGCTAATGCACAAAAGCATTTTATCAGTGAGTCTAGAGAGCCTTTCTCTCTGAGTAAGGGGTTTTGACAGCTGTGGTTTACTGTGGGCAGAAGCTATTAAAGACCTCTAGTGAAATTCAACTTATGAAACTAAGAAATACCATTTAGGATAAAACACTTTCCAGTTCGTTGGAGCAGATTGATGTGCAGCATGACCACTTGGCAAGACGTTCACGCCTCTGCCCTTTATGCTTGAAGAGGCAGAGACAGGAGGGCAGCAGGCACCCTCAGAAAGGCAGGGGCCCTCAGCCTTTGGGGTTATTTTATTACCCCAGTAAAATTCCACTGAAGCCTACTTCTTCCTGTCGGTAGGTACATGAATTTAACCAACTATGTTTTATAATTCTCATGAAATCATTAACAGTGTGACAGATAGGAGACCCTCTGCGAATATGCACCTAGCTCAGTTTTAGGTGAGCCTAATTGAGTAGAGATACTAGTGGAAATGAATAAAAAATAAATTAGTAGCTAACATTACAGAAACCACATCTAGACACCGCATATGTTCCTTGGCACAAAACTGAACCTATGGTTACACGGTGACAAAACAATAACAAAAAGCCCCCCAAAGCATACAACCCACTGCTCAGTGCTATTTAATTTTTCAATTAATTAAGGTAAATAATGACCAAATCCCTTTCTAGTATAGAAGGACTTAATTCAATTCAGAAGTACTTTGATGTTTTGGAGGGACGGACAAGATAGGATAAGATTTCTCTGTTACCACATCACTGTTTTTATCTGGATTGCAATCCCAAGCATTGGAACTCTTGATACAAATGTTCAGATTCTCAGGCATTTCTCTTATTTTCCATCTGTAAATTCCACCAAGACTGCTGAGGCCTCTAATTGGCAATGATCTGGGATAGCCAGCAAAGAGTTGAATGGTGTTGATTTCAGATTCTAGAATATACACACGGTCTATGGAAACATTACTGTGCAAGGCATCGAACTCTAAAGACTCTGAAGCACCGAGCCACATGCCTGCAATGAAATTGCTAGAGGTGAGGAGGGCAGAGGAGGCTTGACTGTGGCTTGCTAAGGGTTGGCCGCTCCCCATGCCAAGGTTAGGCATACGATTCACAGGTACAAGGGTTGTTTCTGTCCCTCTGCTTTCTCCTCCTCTCATTTTTTAAAATTTTATTGGAAAAAGTAAAACAAAATTTCATAACAAACTAATCGGAGAATAACAATAGTTCATACACTGAGTATTGTTATCTTTAAAGTAGTTAACCAGAGGACAAGATATGGGCATAAAAAATTCTCCAAACGATATTTGCACAAACCTTCCTTTTCATTGAACTATAAGAAGCTAGTAGTTTTTATTGCTCCTTTTCCTCCACATTTCTCTGCCAAGTTCACTTTTATTCATCTGCTTTATTTCATTCCCTATCCTTTCATTCTTATTAATTTGATTTGTAAGATTAACTTTTAAAAAATTTCTTTGTAATCTTGTGCAGAGGTTCCAAAGTCAATACTTTTTAGAGCAGCAGATGCATTCCTTCATCAAACATTAACAACTTCAGCTCCTCCTGCGAGCCAGATGCCGTGCCAGCTCAGTGTGACTGCAGCTCCCCGGGAGACTGCGGTCTGCGGCGAGCCATCCGCACTGCGTGTGTGAGCTCGGACGGCTCCGGGCTAGTGTACCACGCGGCTCCTTTGCCCAACCACTCAGTTTCTACTGAGTTGAACATGTTGCATACTAAACAATTAAAAGAGGAAACAAAGGGCTTTTATAGTGGATCAACTAAACCAGAAAGAAAAGAGCCATTAGTTATCTACAGATTTATTTTCTCATTAGTGGGTTCATAGGACATTCTTGCCTGAACACTCACACCTGGGCATCAGTACGACTGACCATGGGCCATGACTCAGTCACACCGCTTTTCACTCCCCTCCCTGTAACAGAAAGGCAAAATGTCTGTAATGCCACCTGTACCTGCTGCAGACTGTGATCAGGCTTTAGAATTTTTGCAGCGGAATCCATTGGAAGCAAGTTTACTCTATTAAGAGAAACAGGCATGGAAGTTTTCTCACTTCTAGAGGGCTAGCTGGGTGCTATGTTTGTCTTCCCAAAAGTATCCATTGAAGTCCTAACTCTCATTAGCTCAGAATGTGAGCTTGTTTGAAAATAGGGCCATTGCAGGTGTAACTGCTTAAGAGGAGGTCATACTTGGTACAGTGGGCTCTTCATTCAGTATGGCTGGTGTCCATATAAGAGGAGCCACAGACACTTGAGGGGTAACACCATGTGGGGACAGAGGCACAGACTAAAGTGCTAGAGCTATAAGTCAATGGATACTAAAGATGGCTTGCAAACCACTGGAAGCAAGGGAGAAGAAAGAGGGATTCAGATGTTTCAGAGAAAGTATGGCTCTGCTTGAATCTTCCTTTGTATACTTCTGGCTCTAGGACCGTGGGATAGTAAATTGCTGCTGTTTTAAGTTTTTCCATTGATGGCACTTTTTAAATGGTGGCCTTGAGAAATGAATATAAAATGTAATGCCCTTACTTCTATCTTGTTCATCTTTAGCGCCACACTAGGAAAGACTTAAAATTCCAGGCTGGGGAACTGAAGAAAAGGACCACTGTTTGTGAAGATTGAAGTGATGGTAGAGTCATTTTAGGAAGGTTTATTTAGCAGTGGGGTACACATGGGTTAGTTTCAGTGTGAGAGTCTTTAGGAAGAAAACCAACTAAAGAGATGTTACAATAGTCTAGATTGTAAGATGCCCCTCTATAGTTTTCCTTTTTAAAAGATTCATGTGATATGACTCAAGAAATTAGGGTCATGCTTTTATGAATCAGCAGGGAAAGGAAGCTGGAATCATTATGCTAATTTATTATGAACCCTAAAATGACCTGTATAACCTTGTGATTCTTTATCCATCCCCTTGGAGAACTCAGTAGTAAGTAGTGATCAGATGACAATTTTGCATGTGGCCATGTAATATAATAGAGCAAAGTAGAGCCGGGCGTGGTGGCGCATGCCTTTAATCCCAGCACTTGGGAGGCTGAGGTAGGTGGAGCGTTGTGAGTTCGAGGCCCGCTTGGGCTACAACACGAGCGCAAGGCTGGCCTGAGCTATATAGTGCGACCCTGCCTCAAAAAACCAGGTCCGGGAGTTTGGCTCAGTGGCTTAAGCGCTTGCCGTGGCAGGCATGAGTCTGTGAGTTCGATCCCTGGTGCCACAAAAAAAAAAAAAAAATAGAGCAAAGTGGATCCCAAGTATCAGAAATATGCTTATCAGTATCTGAAGAGCTATCCCTCTTGAAGTTGGGTAAAAGTGAAAGTGTCACTCCTCACTGCTGAGCATTTTCTGTGCCAGGGGCTAGAATATTGCTCATGTTAGACAGACCTCCTAGCCTTTTCCATGAACTAATTCAGTGCAGGAGGTTGAAATGGTTAGGGGTTCTAACAACCTGAGAGAAGGAGACAGTGTTGCAGAGGGCAGACTGTGGGATAGGTAAGGAAAGGCTGAACATCAGGAGTTACGGATATTGCTGAGCTGGATGACAGTAACCTGTGGACCACATTGGTTTTAAGCATAGGGGAAGGGTGAGACTCACTAGAGCTGGGTCAGAGTGGGCAATTTCCTATTGTTTCCCTAACTCCAGAAAGATCTGAAAGAGTGGGAAATCCTGCCCAGTGCCCACCATCTCATGCAGGTAGAGGAGCCCTTTTGCCAAGCTTGGGGACTGCTCCCTGTCCTGTGGGCTGGAAAGTGGAGCTCCTGGGTAAGGGACCAGGGACAGATACAGGGCAGAGCAGGAAGGAACAGAAAGAGTTTCTTGGGGGTAAAGGGCTTCCGGTGATCTACTGGGCAAAAGGCTTCTGGAGGGAAAGTATAGGGAAAACATGAGGGCAGGATTTGCCCTGCAGGAAGGGAACCAACAGTGGAAGGTAGAAGCCAGCAGAGAACCAGATGATATGCAAACTACATCACATCCTCTTCTTTCCAAATTAATTGAAGTGGTTGGGTCTTGGATCTTGGGATCTACAGACAGAGGTCTGTAGTTGATCACACCCAAAGCATAGCCTGCAGCCCAGAGGCTAGTCCAGAGAGACTGACAGCCCTCATCACTCCTGTGGGAGAGGCTGATTTGGCTGCCTACAGACCAACTATGACTACAGCATACAGGAAACTGCGGGGTCACTCTGGGTTATGGTATGGCAGCTGTGTTTCATTTGTTTCTTTGCTTGTTTGTCTTTTCTGAGTTATCTTTGGGCTTTTTTTTTCACTTTCTTTGATTCTAGCTTCTTTATTGATACTATTTTTT
>RJWM01005883.1:35770-88506 GCA_004363535.1 Dasyprocta punctata | reverse complement strand
ACCCCAGGATGTAGAGCTGCTGCCTTACTTACTTAAGCTTCTAGACTTCTCAAGTTGACACAATGTATAAACCATAACAATCCACCCCCTGTCAACTTGGCAACCAGACACATTTCTTTAAATCAGTCTCCAGATACAAAGGCATGCTTATTTTAACATTTCGCAACTTAACAATGGTTAAGAACCAGCATTAATCTCTAATGTGATATCTAATGTAATATCTAATGTAATATAATCTACCCACATTATATTACATTAGAAACAACATTTCGTCCTTGGATCCCCAAGACTCATGCACATTCCTTTATGCAAAAGGCGTTTAGTCTACCTGCAAGAGTTGCTGAAGTCCTAACAGTTTCAGCACTGCTGAAAAGTCCAAGTCCCAAATCTCCTCTGAGATCTGTGGCAAACTATTAACTGTAACCCCCTGTACAAATGAAAATGAGGTTAAACACTTCCTTTAAACACTTCCAAAATATAAAGGCACAAGATAAACATTACCATTTCAAAAGTTACAAACGGGAATACAAAGCATTGGAACCAAAGCAAGACCAAAATCCAGCATGGCGAACATTGAGTCCTATAGTACCATGTGAACCATTGGAGACAATCTGTGGCAAATTGTGAGCTCCAAAGGGCTTGTGTGGTTCTACCCCCATGGCACTTCTGGTGGTTACCAATCCCACAGCTTCTCTAGGGCTGACTTTGCTCCCTCGTTGCAGGTTTCCTTAGATAATCCACGTTCCTGCCTTTTCCAATCTTCTGAATTCTCCACTGCACTTTTGGCTTCACACTCACAGCTTCATATTTTGCCCTCTCAGGGGCACATTGCCTGGCCTCCCAGGCCTTCTGAAGTCGAGGTGGAAACCTTTTTAACCTCAGAACCCTTGCACGACGTGGATGATGCCAAGGTCTGCTGCCATTTGGAGCAGTAGCCAGGCTCTCCTCTCTCTTGACTATAGGGATCAAGTGCCTGGATCGCTGGGCACTCTACACCTGATTCTGAGGAACAGATGCTCTATGTTGTCTCCATTCTGGAACCTGGTGTGGCCACTGCCGCCATTCTGGAACATGATGTTCTGAGGTTTTCTCCTCCAAGCAAAGTCTTTTACTTTTGCAGTTTTGAGGCTGCAAACCGTGGGGACCAGCTGCCTCTTCCCAGGATGCCCCCAGGCCATCTTTTTTATTCTGTTCCTTCTCAACAATGTAGATCTTAGCCCTGTCTTTACAGTCCACAGCTTTACTGGAGCTTCCTTTCTGGCCAAACTCACATTTTAAATTATCCTGCTGGGCCCTTTGCTTTTGATTTCCAACATAAATCTGGCTAAAAGCCCCCAACAATAGCCATGCTACCATTTCAACATTAGGTTGCCTCAAAATTTCCTCTGCCAGATTAATTAGTCCACTGTCCTTAATCTTAGTCTCAGGCAAAGTCTCTGGGCATCGGCAGAATGCAGACAAACTTTCTGCCAGGCCATAACACACATCACGTGGAGTCCAACAATCAGTGCAGTCCTTCTTCCCAGCAGAAACCTCCTGAGCCTGGTCTTTACTGGCAGGCTTGCTATCAGCCTTCTGGTCCCCTGAGCTCTCACCAGAATCTCCCATACAGAACAGCCTAAGCTGTTCCAGATCTGTGGATTCAGGAAACACCTCTGAACCTTTCCAAACTCTTCCAACAAGCCATTCCCAAAGGCTCTTGAACCACATGGTCAGGTTAGTCACAGCAACGACCCCATTCCTCTGGTACCAAATTCTGTCTTGGTTACTTTTCACTCATTACTGAGACAAAACACCTGACACACAAACTAGGGAAGGAAAGGTTTATTTAGCTTAGAGTTTTTGGAGGTTTCAGTCCATAATCAGCTGGCTCCAAGGCAGGTTGGCATGGCACTGAGGCAACACTTCAAGGCATCAGCTAAGCAAAAGCAGTCAGAGTAAAAGGGACAAGAGCAAGCCTCTTCTCCTTCCTTATATTGTACACAGGAACCGCCCCCCCACCCCCGGCGGGTGGGTGTAGCATTCACAAATCTCTTTGCCTTCCTTTGCACAGGATGAGGATGTTTACAAAGTAAGACCCCTGGCTCCCTGCTGAGTCTCTCAGTTAAACTTCTGACCTTCTCAAATTGACACAAGGAATAGGTAACTGCTAGAGCGCTACACCCCAGGATGTAGAGCTGCTGCCTTACTTACTTAAGCTTCTAGACTTCTCAAGTTGACACAATGTATAAACCATAACAAATCCTATCTGGAGGATCATAGCCTCTACAAATAATAATTTGATTTCTTCCATTCCTATACATACCCCTTGTATTACATTCTCTTGCCTGATTGCTCTGGTTAATGTTTTGGGAACTGTTTTGAACAGGAGTGGTGATAGTGGACATGTTTATCTAATTCCTGATTTTAGAAGGAAAGCTTCCAGCTTTTCCTCCACTAAATATGATATTGGTCAATTTGTTATAAATGGCTTTTGCCAGATTGAGATAAGGTCTTTCTATACTTATTTTCTTCAGGGTTTTTTTTTTTTTTTAATCATGAATGGATGTTAGCTTTTGTCATAGGCTTTTTTTGGGGGTCAATTAGAAGAATCGTGATTTTTGTCCTTGCTTCTGCTTATGTGCTGTGTTCAATGATTGATTTATGTATATTGAACCCCACCTGCATTGCTGGGATGAATCTGTATATTTCTTTTCTATTAAATGGAGAAAATAAGATACAGGCATGGTGGCGCACGCCTTTACTCCCAGGACTCGGGAGGCTGAGGTAGGAGGAGCGTTGTGAGTTCGAGGCAGGCTTGGGCTACAACGTGAGCACAAGGCCGGCTTGACCTACATAGTGCAACCCTGTCTCTAAAAACTAGGGCCGGGAGTTTGGCTCAGTGGCTTAAGTGCCTGGCTGGCAGGCGCGAGGTTGTGAGTTTGATCCCTTGTGCCACAAAATAAATAAATAAATGAATAAATGGAGAAAATAGCATAACCCAATCTCATGTGAATTAAATATGATATGTGTAGAATGGTATACTGTTTCATGAATCCTCCTATCGTGTGGATCTAATGTCCCCACCACCACCACCATGACCAAAGGAGCTGATATTGGATGCTTGGTCCCCAGCTGGTGGCACTGTGAAGAGGTGGCAGAAACTTTAGGAACTGGGGCATAGTTGGAAAAGGTGGGTCAGTGGGGGTGTATTCTTGAAGGGGATGCCTTGTCCCTGGACAACTAACATTAATTCTCTCTCTCTCTCTCTCTCTCCTCTGTTCTCTCACTCTGTGGCAGGATTTTTGGCCTCACCACAGGCCCAGAAACACCAGAGCCAAGTGACTACTGATTGTAACTTTTAAAATCATAAGCCAAAATACATCTTTTCTCCTTTAAAGTTGTTTGCCTTAGGTATTTGGTCACAGCAACAGGAACCTAAGACATATAGTAAGAACCTAATAAATCGTTATTGAAGGTATTTAAAAATCATTGATTCAGCTGGGTGTGGTGGCACATGCCTTTAATCCCAGCACTCGAGTCTGAGGCAGGAGGATGGTTGTGAGTTTGAGACCGGCCTGGGCTACAAAGTGAGTTCAAGGCCAGCCTGAACTGCAGAGTGAGACCCTGTCTCAAAAAACAGGGCTGGGGATTTAGCTCAGTGGTGTAAGCACCTGCCTGGCAAGCAAGAGGTTCTGAGTTCAATCCCTGGAAAAAAAAAAAAAAAAAAAAATTGATTCATATAATTGCTTACCCTGTCCCTTTGCATTCTTGGCATTTCTACATACTATCTTAATCTTTATACTTTCACTTCATTCACAAAACTAATGTCTGTGGGAGTTGTCTTCTACTGCAAACTAGAAAAATAGACAAATCATATGAAACACTGTTTCAGACATTGACTAGGAGGCAGTAGATGATCCCTCAGAGAAAAGAGGGAGAAAGAGGTGGCCTTGACTGTTGCAGTTTACTGCTGCAAGCATTTTCTAGGCTGCAGCATACAGACAAGTAACCCAAATGGAGCCTGGAGACCTTGTTCAGTTGAGATGAAAGCAGAGGTCAGAAAGGGTCAGGTATAAGACAGGATGGCAATAAAGACACAAAAAGGATCTACATGTTTGTAGAGATTCCCTTGAGTCTTTGGTTGCATCCTGATCTGCACATGCATGGAGTGAAACTCCTCAAAACTGGGGAAACATTAATTGAATATGAGTAAACCTAACGATTTCCAGAGTTCACACAAGTGAGTTTTCTCACCAACCATAAAGAAGCAGTGTTATAATACACAGGATTTAGAAGGGTCATGACTTAATGAGGCTAAATTAACCTTCGAAGTCTGGAGTGGTGGAGGATGCCTGTAATCCTAGCACTCAGGAGACTGAGGCAGGAGGATCACTGCTAGTACCAGGCCAGCTTGGGCTACATAGTGAGTGTGAGACCAGCCTGAACTACATAGTGAGACCCTGTCTCAAGCAAAAAAATTAAGCCTTTGAGAAAAACCTTCTTTGGATCTACCTCGTATAACACAAGCATCAAAAGAATTAAACTGACCTTTAAGTATCATAACTGCACACTAGACAAAATTCAATGCCTTATAAAGGATTATAACCAAATCAAGTACTCAATATAAAATACAGTGTTTAGGATCTAATCAATTCTGAGCAAGAAAAGATAACCCATAACTAAGAGAATGAGCCATCAACAGAAACAGATATAAAAATAAGAGACCTGAACAAACTGGAAGACAAAGATTCTAAAACAGCTAGTAATGTAAATTTACTTAAAAAAAAAAAAACCCAAAGCTGGTTATCGTGGTGCACGCCTGTAATCCCAGCACTCAGAAGACTGAGGAAAGAGGATTTTAAATCTGATCCCAACCTGGACAACTTGCGGACTTAGCAAGATCCTATCTCAAAGTATAAAATCTGAAAAAGGGCTGTGGGTTAGCTCAGTGTGAAGGCCCTGGGTTCGATCCTCAGTACCAAAAAACAAATTTTTTTTGCTCAAGAATATAAATGAAAGCACAAGCATAAATGAAAACAGGTATGAAGATAGATTGATACCAAATGACACTTAGAGATGTTTTTAAAAATTTGAAAAGAAATATACACCAGATAGAATTAACAGCAAATTAGCCACTATGAAATACAAAGGCAGAGAACTTGAAGCAGTATACATTATCCTAAATAAAGCACAGAATCTGTGTGACCAGTGGGAAAATATAATAGATATTATATATTAGCTTACTATGGCTATCGAAAGTTAGAACAAATGTAGTGGCTTGAAACAATACAAATTTACTCTTTTTTGGTTCTTTAAGAAATTCAGCTAGGTTTCACTAATGTCAAGAGGGCTGCATTTATTTCTTCAGGCACAAGAGAAAAATCCATTTCCTTGATTGCTCCAACTTCTAGAGGCTGCTTCAACTTCTAGAGGCTGCCTGCATTCCTCAGATTGTGGTGTCTTCACTCCATCTTCAAAACCAGTAACAATCTAGTCCTCTGCTTGCCTCACTGATCTATCTTTTGCTTCCTCTCCACTTTAAAGGACCCTTGTGATTTACTTCGTGCCCACCCAGATAATCTTGGATAATCTTTGTGTTTGTGTGTGTGTATTTTAGTGAAAACTTCCTAAATTTGTTCTATGTTTTTTTTTTTTTCTTTCTAAGAAAAGGTCTTGCTATGTAGCCCAAGCTGGCCTCAAACTCATGATCCTCCTCCCTCAGCTTCCTGAGTGGTGGGACTAAGGTGTGTGCCATCATGCCTGGTTTCTTAATCTTTTTTATTCTTGGTACCATTACCACAGTTTGTGGGCAATATATTGATGTAATGAAAACAAAAAGAAAAAAGACAGAAGACCCCAGGGATACACATGTATTTGACACCACATTGCATTAATCAATAGCTGCACTTTTTGCAAACTGTTTGACAGCAATGAACAAGAATAGCTTCCTGTTAAAGCTGCATTAACTTTCTGGCTATGGATCAGTGTTCTTTCTATAGCCAATTTTTACAAACGCTCTAACATCTGGAACAACTATTGCTAAGTAACCTGCAACTTTTCTGACAACTTCTTGCTTTCCCTCTTGCTAAGAACTATAGCCCTTTCATGTTAGAAGCATTCTGCTACCATACCCACCATCTCCAGACCCATCGCACCATCATAATCTTCCCGTTTTAAGATCTCTTTTGCCCTGTTACATAACAGATCCTCAAGCTCTAAGGATTTAGTTATAGACATCTTGAGGGAGTCATTATTTCATGTTCCAATTGTGTGATTGTGCCTGAAGGAGAGGAGAAAAACAAAATATATTTGAGAGCCAGTTGCACGCCTGTATTCTCAGCACTCATGAAGCTGAAGCAAGAGGAGGAACACAAGTTTGAGGTCAATCTGGGCTGCATAGTGAGTTCAAAGTCAGCTTGAACTACATAGAAAGGTCCTGTCTCAAAAACAAACAAACAAAGATAAAAAAAATCAAGGATCCTAAATTTGAAAAACAGAGGATTTTAAAAGCAGAGAAGAAAAGAGCACATGTATAGAGATACTGTTATGGCTTGTTTCTAGATGTTCCCCCAAAGTCTCATGCAGTCATAGGTGGAGTTTGTTCAGAGGTAGCTGAATCTAAAGTGTGTGATTGATTCATAGTGCAATACTAGGATTAAGGGTGCTAGGATTAGGGTGGGTGATTATTAAATTAGCCCACTGATTGGTTTGGCACAGCCCTAATCTCAGTAGCCTAGAGTATAAAAGGGGCAGAAAAAAACCTGCTAAGGTCTCTCGCTTGCTTTACTATCTTCCGCCCTCCATGAACTGTTTCTCCTCTGTAATGTTCTCTGCCATGCCACCCTGCTTTGGGGCCAGCCAACTATGGACTAAAACCTCTACAGTTGTAAGCCAAAATAAACCTCTCCTCCTTTAACTTTGGGTGTCAGGTATTTTGTATTAGCAATAAGAAAAGTAACCAAGACAGATATTAGATAAGAGACAGAAGTACAGGAAAGTTTATGCATTAGGCCTCTTGAGAGAGGCAGAACTAATAGGAGATAATGATACATGTTAAAAGATAGACAACAGATACAGGTACACAGAAAAAAGGTAATTCATTAGGGAAACTGACTCATGTGTTTATGGGGCTGAGAAATATCACAACATGCTGTTTGCAAGCTAGAGTTTGTAGGCTCAGTCGAAGCCTTGAATGCCTCAGAACCAGGGAAACCAATGGCATAACTCTTGGCCTGAGGCCAAAGGCCTGGAACTTGCTGTTGGACAGGAAGCAGATCCGAGTCCAAAGGCCAGAGAGCTTGAAGTTGTAGTATCCTAGGGCAAGAGAACTATGTCCTAGCTCCAGGAAAGTGGAGAGAATTTGTTTTTTCTCTGCCTATTGTTCTATCTGGGGCCCTAGCTGATTGGCCCACCCACAGCAATGACAGATCTTCCCCATTCAGTACATGGAATTCCAAGCCAGTCTCCTCTGGAAGCACCATCACAGACACACTGAGAATAATGCTTACCAGCTCTCCAGGTATTCACACTGTCACCTACAATTATCTATCACACTTCACACCAGAAGCTATGCAAGCAGAAGAAAATGGAATGACATCTTTAAAATGCTGAAAGAAAAATTCTCAACTGAGATTCTATATTCAAAAATGAAGGTGAAATAAAGAATTTTTCAGACACAGAAAGCTGGAGAAAGTCATCACCGGCAGACATGTAACACAAAAAATGTTAAAACCGTTTTTAAAAATGTACTAAAGGAAAACCAAGGCCTTCAGCAGAAGGAAAATGAAACCATTTGGAAATCTGAATCTAAACAAAGGAATAAAAGACACTGAAATATGTGATTAAATATAAAAACTTTTTTTGTAGCTTAACTTTATTTTTTTTAATTTTATTTTAAAGATAAAAAAATTTCAAAGCAAGCTATTAGGAGAGTAACAATGATTAATACATTGTGTATTGTTATCTTTAAATTAGTTACTCAGAGTATAAGATATAGGCATTTAATTATCAACACAATATTAGCACAAAACTTTCTTTTCAATGAGTGAAAAAATTAGTAGCATATCTTAACTATCATGCATACATAACACATATATATTTCTTTTCCCTTTCTTATTTTTTTATTTTTTAAATTTTATTTTAGAATAAAACTGAGCAAAATAAAACAGAATAAGGCCAATCAAAACAAGACAGTATAAGTGACATAGGATTTCAAAACAAGGTAATAGGAAATCAATGATGATTACCATAACGCCTCTTGTTGTCTTCAAAATAGCTGCCCATACCTTCAGACATAGTAAAGTCAAACAAAACAGAAACAGAATAGAACCAATAAAAACAAAACAATGAGTGCAATACAGGACTTCAAAACAAGTAAATCCAAAATGGCTACCATAATATATTTCATTATCTTTGAAATAGCTGTCCATGCCATTAGATACAACAAAATCAAACAAGATAAAGCATAATAAAACCCAACCAAACAAAACAATGAGAATGATACAGGATTTTGAAACAAGGTAACAGGGAATTAACAATGGCCACCAACTTCAGAAGGAGATCCCCCATATATGCTACATTGCATATTGTTATCCTCTGAATTGATGATCAGACTACTACTGACTTTAGGCCTGCAAAGTCAGTGAAACACTAAACAGCATTAAGTTGTATTTTACCTCATTAGCTATCATCACAGCCTATGTTTCTCCAGATCAGCAGGTTGCTTACAGGAGGGTGGGGGAGGAATGTTGGCTTTTCTTGTCTCTGCCTGTGCACTGGCATCTGGCTCTCCCCCAGTCAGCCTATGCATAGCACCAACTCACAGGAGGTCTTCTTGTTGACTTCTTGTTCTTCTCCCTTGCAATCCATGAATGGTGCACACTCACAGGAGAGGGCTGGCATCTGGTTCTCCCCAAGTCAGCCCACATGTATCACCAACTCACAGGAGGTCTTAGCTTCTTGTTGACTTCTTGTTCTCCCTCCCTGCAGTCTGCAAATGGCACAGACTCACAGGAGAGGACTGGCGTCTGGCTCTCCCCTAGTCAACCCATGTGTGGCCCCGACTCCCAGGAGGTCTTAGCTTCTTGTTGACTTTTTGTTCTCCTCCCCCACCTCCCTTCTTTCTTTTTTCCTTTGTCCCATCCCAGTTTCTCTTTTCTTTTGAACAGTTTCTTCCCATTTCACAACATCTATTGTACATTTTGGTCCATATTTACTCTTTCAGCTTCTCACACTAGGGAGATAATTCAATGTTTACACATGTGAGTCTGACTTATTTCAGTTATGAGTATGATCTCAGGCTACATCCTTTTACCTATAAAAGTCTCCAGTTTATCTTTCTTTATAGATCAGTAGTACTTCATTGTATAAAAATACCACATCTTTTTTATCCACTCCTCAGTTGGTGGGTATTTGGGTAGTTTCCAAGATCTAGCTATTACAAATTGTGTTGCTATAAACATGGATGCACATATATTGCTGTGGTATGCTATTTTCAATTCTTCTGTAAAAATACTCAGAAGGGAAATAGCTGGATGGAATAGACCTCTAATCCTAGTTTTTTGAGGAATCTCCACATTGATTTCCAGAATGGTTGCAACTGTCTACACTCCCACCAACAATGGAGAAGGTTCCTTTTTCCCTAGAGCCCCTCCAACATTGGTTATTGGTTGATTTCTTGGTAATAGCCATTCTTTCCAGGGTGAGATGGAATCTCATTGTTTTAATTTGCATCTCTCAAATGACCAGTGATGTTGAATATTTTTTCATATATTTATTTGCTCTTTGTATTTCTTCATCTGAGAAGTGTGTATTTATCTCAGATGCCCATTTTTGGATTGGGTCTTTAAATTTGGGAGGTCTGATTTTTTTGAGTTCTTTATATATTTTCAATGGTAATCCTTTGTCAGAGGAACAGCTGGCAAACTTTTTTTTTCCCATACTGTGGGTTGTCTCTTCATTTGGTGGTTTCTTTTGCTGTTCAAAACTTTTTAATAAGAAGGTCCCGGTTGTTGATTCTTTGTGATACTTTCTTTGTGATCAGGGTTTTCTTCATAAAGTCTTCTCCTACATCAGTGTCCTCAACAGCTTTACCTATTCTGTCTTCCAGAAGACTTAAGGTTTCTGTTTTGATATTTAGATCTTTGATCCTTTTTGAAAGATATGGGTCCTATTTTAATCTTTGGTATGCACAGAGCCAGTTTTTCCAGCACCTTTTATTAAAATAAAGGCTATCTTTCTTTCTAGCACTATTTATTAAATGAAGGCTATCTTTCTTCCAGTGAATGTGTTTGGAACCTTTGTCAAAGATAAAGTGGTTAAGTATGTCTAGAGTTGTTTCTGCATCTTTGACTGTTTCATTGATTTTTTTTTTTCCGCCAGTACCATGTTGTTTTTATCATAGTAGCTTCATAGTATACTATGTGGGGATTGTGATGCCCCTTGCCTTGCCTTTGTTACCCAGAATTGCTGTGGTGGATTGACAACTGGTGGTCAACTTGTAACACCCAGCTGAACTGAATCAGCGTGGTGCTGGGTGTGGAAGACCCACCTGAGGGATGTTGCCAACAACATAAAAAGGAGACCTGGAGAGGGAGAAGTGGTGTTGTTGGTTCTCCTGCTGCCATTGGTTTTTCTGGAGGAGCTTCTCAAGCTTCTTTTCTGATGTGAACTTGGCTGTCCTGATTGTCAGAGGAGCTCGGGACCTTGTTGTCACTTAGAATGGTGGGAGTTCACTTTGGGGGAGCTCTGGTCCTTACTTTGAGCATCACTTCCTGGCCCCAGAGAGAAGGATGGTGTGCTGTTCAATCTCCAGAAACTTGTTATGCTGGTTTCCTGATATGAACTCAGCTGTTCTCATTGTCAGAGGAGTTTGGGTCCTTGTTGATGCTGAGGATGGCTGTGGTACTTTTGCGGGGAGTTCCGATCCTCACTTTGAGTATCACTTCCTGGCTCCAGTGCAGATCCCTCAGCCTACTGGCACAGATCCTCCATCCTACTGGCACAGGCTTTCTAGTTTCCACCACTGATCTTTGGGCCTTCCCAGCGCAGATCTGTGAAATAGACTTGCATGGATCATTGTTGTGGGCTCTAGGCCTCCTGCTGGACTTGTGGAAGGCATTGTCATGGGCTGTAGGTCATCAGCTGGATTCATGCAGGACATTGCCAGGGGATCCAGGCCCTCAGCTGAATTCTTTGCTGTTGGTGTGTAGACAGATTTCAGACACTTTCTTGTGTTTGACTCTTTGGCTATTATAAAATAATTTTATAAATTATGTGTCCTGTATTGAATTGTTTTCTTTGCAAACCCTGGCTACAACAAATGCTTTTGCTATTCTAGATCTCTTCTGGTTCCAGGTGAATTTTAGGATTGTGTTCTCTAATTCTGTGAGATATGGTGTTGAAATTGCATTAAATCTGTATAACAGTTTTGGAAGTATAGCCATTTTCACTGTAGTGGTTCTTCCCACCCAAGAGCAAGGGATATCTTTCCATTTTGTGGTATCCTCTTCAATCTTTCAGAGTACTGTAGTTTTCAATGTAAAGGTCTTTTACATCCTTCTTTAGATTGATTCCTAGATATTTTATTTTTTTGGATTCTATTGTGAAAGGTGTGGTTTCCCTAATTTCTCTCTCAGTGAGTTTGTTATTTGTGTACAGGAAGGCTATTGATTTTTGAGTGTTGACTATGTATCAGCTACACTACTGAATTTACTTATTAAATCTGTCTTTTAGTGGAGTTTTTGGGGTCTTATATGTGGAATATCATGTTATCCGCCAGTAATGATAATTTAACTTCTTTTCCTATTGTTATTCCTTTTATTTCTTTCTCTTGTCTCATTGTTCTGGCTAAAGTGTCCAGGACTATGTTGAATAAGAGTGGAGACAGTGGACATCCTTGTCTCATTCCTGATTTTAGTGTGAAAGATTTCAGTTTTTGTCCATTTAATATGATGCTGGCTGTTGGTTTGTCATAGATGGCTTTTATCAGATTGAAATAAAGACCATTTATTCTGATTTTCTGTAGGATTTTTATCATGAATTGGTACTGGACTTTGTCAAAAGCTTTTTCTGCATGTATTGAGATGATCATATGGTTTTTGTTCTTGGTTCTGTTAATATGCTATATTAACTTACTGATTTATGTATATTGAACCATCTCTGTATCCCTGGGATAAATTCCACTTGCTCATGGTACATAATCTTGATGATTTGTTGCATTTGGTTTGCCAGTATTTTATTGAGAATTTTTGCATCTATGTTCATTACAGAGATTGGCCTGTAGTTCTCTTAGTTTGGACCTTCTATGGTTTTGGTATCAGGGTAATGCTTGCTTCAAGGAATAAATTTGGGAGTATTGCTTGTCTTTCAACTTTATTAAAGAGTTTGATAAGTAGTGGTATTAGGTCTTCTTTAAAATTTCTTGTAGAATTTAGCAGTGAATCTGTCAGGGTCTGGGCTTTTCTTTGTTGGTAGGTTTTTAATTATATCTTCAATTTCATTGATTGACATTGATTTATTTAGGGTTTTTATATCTTCTTGATTTAGCTTTGGTAATTCATATTTACCTAGGATTCTGTCCATTTTTTTCTGAATTTTCCATCTTATCAGAATACAGGTTCTCACAGTGGGTATAGATGATCTTCTGGATTTCTTCAGAGTTCATTGTGATTTCACTCCTTTCATTCCTAATTGCATAGATTTGAGATTTTCCATTTTTTTGATGAGCTTAGCTAAGGGTTTATTGATTTTATTTAATCTTTTAAAGAAATAACTCTTTCATTCATTGATTCTTTGTATTGTTTTCTTAGTCTTCAATGCATTAATTTCTGCTCTAAACTTTATAATTTCCTCCCTCATACAAACTTTGGGCTTGGACTGTTCTTTTTTTTCTAGAAGTGTGGGGTTCAATATTAAGTTATTTGCACTTTCTCTGTTTTCCTGATATGGGTATTCACTGCTATAAATTTTCCTCTTAAGACTGCTTTCATTGTGTCCCATTTCTGATATGTTGTATTGTTGTTATTATATAATTGTAGCATCTGTCTAATTTCTTCTTTAATTTCACTTGTCACCCATTTGTTGTTCAGGATGGTGTTAATTTCCATGTGTTTATGAAGTTTTTGTGGTTTCTTTTTCCATTGACTTCAAATTTCACTGCACTATGGTCTGACAATATGCATGGGATAACTTCAGTTCCTTTGCATTTACTTAAGCATGTTCTATGAGATAGTAAGCAGTCTATTTTGGAGAACATCTCATGTGCAGCTGAGAAGAATATGTATGCTGATGTTGTGGGGTGGAACATTCTGTAGACATCTACTAAGTCCATTTGTTAAAAAGTTTCATTCAGTTCTAATATTTCATTGTTGATTTTTTTTGTCTAGTTGATCTTTTTTTGTGTGTGTGTGACAGTGGGGTATTGAGATCTCCCAATACAATTGTAACAGTGCTTATTTAACTTTTCATGTCCATTAATATTTGTTTTATATAATTGGGTGCACTGGTATTTGTTGCATTTATATTTATGATTGTTATCTCTTCCTCTTGGATTTTTCCCTTCAGAAGGATGTAGTGACCTTCTTTGTCTCTCTTTATCAGTCTTGACTTTAATTTCACTTTGTCTGTGAATAGAATAGATACCCCTGCTTTTTTTTCTGAGTTTCTGTCACATGAAGTATTGTTTTCCATCCTTTGACTTTTAGTCTATGAATTTCTTGAATTAAATGTGTTTCTTGTATGCAGTATACTGTTGGATCTTCCTTCTTGATCCAATCTGACAGTCTGTGTCTTGATCAGTGAATTGAGACTGTTAACCTTGATGGTGATAACTGATATGTATTGACTTATCCTTGTCATGCAATTTTCCTACTGTTGGCTCCCCCATTTATTTCCTCACATCTGTTTAACTGTTTGGCTTGCTTGGTATGTTTCTTCTGTTGGGGTTCCTGGAGTAGTAATTCTTGTCATCTCTTTCTAGAATGTCCTTCCAAACATTTTGGAGTGCTGGTTTGGTAGTGATAAATTTCCGCAGGTGTTCTTTGTCATGGAAGTATCTTATTTCTTTTTCTTTCTTTCTTTCTTTTTTTTTGTGTGTGTGTGGCACTGGGGGATTGAACTCACAACCTCGTGTCTGCCAGACAGGTGCTTTAGCCACTGAGCCAAACTCCCGGCCCTAGTTTTTTGAGGCAGGGTTGCACTATGTAGCTCAGGCCGGCCTTGTGCTTGCATTGTAGCCCAAACCGGTCTTGAACTCACAACACTCCTCCTACATCAGCCTCCCGAGTGCTGGGATTAAAAGCGTGTGCCACCATGCCCGATGAAGCATCTTATTTCTCCATCAGCTTTGAAATACAGTTTTTCGGGGTACATCAACCTGGATTGGATCTTGTTTTCCTTTAGAGTTTGAAAATCTTCACTCTAAGCACTCCTTGATTTGAGGGTGCTGAGAAATGAGCTTTTTAAATAGGTGATTTGTTTCTTTTCTCTAACAGCTTTTAAAATTTTATCTGTGTGCTGCATTTCTGGAATCCTGACTGTGATATGCTTGGCTGTAGATTTTTTTGGTCATGGCTAATTGGAGTTCTATATGCCCTACTTATCTGCATGCCGAATTCTTTTCCCTACCAGGGAAGTTTTCTGAAATGACATCTGTGAACAATATTTTTATATCATTTGTGCTATCTCTCCTTTTTCATTGACTCTAATCAATCTTTTTTTATTTTGTACTGGGGATTGAACTCATGACCTCACGCTTGCCAGGCAGGTGTTTATGCTGCTGAGCTAAATCCCCAGCCCTTCTAATCAATGTTAAGTTATTCTTCTTTGCCTCATCTAGCAGCTGCTGAATTGATTTCTTATAGTTTCTTGGTATTTTTAAGAAATCATTCTTTTCATGGTTGCTAAATGCAAGCCTACATTCTATATCTGAGATTCTATCTTCACACTGGCTGATTCTGCTGCAGATACTTTCAATGGAATTTTCATTCTCCTGGATATCTGCTTTAATATGTCTTATGGAGTCCATTTCTTTCCTATACTGAGCATTCATTGCTTCCATCATTTTCTTAAACTCCTTTTTTAAAAAAAAATCTGTATCTGTTCTAGAGTCACTAAGCATGGTTTTCATTGTGGACACTATCTATGCAGTTATCTGAGAAATTATTTCTGATGTGATTTTTTTTCCTTGCACCTCATTCAATTGCTTTGTTGTTACCACTTCAGAGAGTCCAGGGAGGTGGCTTTTGGATTGTCCTACCTTATTACCCCTTGGGTTTGCCTTTGGTGAACTGGGTGTGATCTGAAGTATCTTCTTTTCTTTTTCCTTTTCTTTTCCTTTTTTTAGTTTTATTCTTGGGTTGATGCTTGTAAATTGCTTATGGTGAGTTGCTTTATTGCTAGTCTTTAGAACCCTTAGGAAATGACTACTTCTTTGAGGTGTCTTCCAGGTGTAGTTGGTTTTTGAGTTTTGAGTCTGTTGCAAGACCCTATTTCTTCAATTTGTTGAGATGAGAAGTTGCTGCCTGCTTTACCCCTCACCCTCACCCCCCAGTTCTTTGGCACTGTGCCACAGCATTTACTTTGACCCTTAGTCACTCTCAGTCTTGGAATACCAGGAAGAATAACTGGTTAGAACAATTATGTTGCTTTTGGCTAAAATGGTACCATCAGTAATAACAATAGCATCAAACACAGTCTAGAAAATGACAAACTGAGGTAACCATTAATTTGACACCTTTAACTGTATGAACTAGATTTGTGGTTATATAACAAAATGTAAAACAAATCAGAAAATTATACACTGTATAAAAGTTCTTAATATGTCAATTTAACCCTCAGGGGTTAAAATTTTAGAAACAGACAAGTGGAAGAAGAGGAAGAAATTAGAAGTAAGGGTGAAGAACAAAGAGCAACATATTAACTTTGGAAAATTGATAAAAGAAGAATAGAACAGAACAACAACCACAAAGAGACTAGAAACCACATTTACACACATATAAAATAAGATTAAACAATGAAGAAGAGAAAAAAACAAAACCATAACAAGAACAACAAAAGAGAGAGAGAGAGAGTATCTACTTCCAGGTTTATCTCTGCTGTTACTGGTAGATAACGTGTGGAGACAGAGTCCAGATCTATATTGATTTATCCCAGCAAGCCAGCAGTAGCTTTATGGTGGGTAGTGAGTAATCCCAGTGAATTTGTACCTTTATTTCCGCTGAAATTCAGTCTGTATTCTGGCCATGGGGGCTGAGACCAGACTCATTCAGCCTGTAGCCATCAGCGCACCTTCCACGGCAGGCCTGAATCAAGCTGGGAGCTGCTGGATAGAACCAGCAGCCACTTTGAGTTCTGAGCTCACCTGGCCACTCTCCAAGATGGCTCTCATCTTGGAGAGTCTCTTCCATGGGATGAATGAACCCTCAGCACTCACTGCCAATTAGTGCAGTCCTTCACATCTACTGCTCCTCTCCACTGCCACATCTCTCTGTGGAGGCTTCTGGGGTCACCAGCAGTCATTGTGTGTTCACAGATTTGAATCGTTCCTCTCACACAGTAAGTCCCGGCTCAGCGAGAAGGTTCTCCTGGCTACTTCCTTCTCTTCTTCATTAAAGTTTCTCTCTTTACTATCTCTGTGGGCTTGAATTTTCACTTCAGATCCTTCCTGGGCCCAGAGAACCTACTTCCCTCTTTCCTGTCTTCCTCACATTTTGCTATAGTCCAGCGTCTGGATGGCAACTTTCAGAGAGGCTGTTTTTTGCTTACAACTCCACTATCTTGGTGCTCATCCCCATTTTCTTATTTTAAAGTTACTTGCAAACTAATAATCATGTATTTGTAAAAAATTTTTTTAAATTTTATTTTAAAGATAGTAAAATCCAACAAAACAGAACAGAACAAAGTCAATCAAAACAAAGTAGTAGAACTGGTACAGAACTTTAAAGCAAGATACTAGGAAAACATTAGCTACTATAGTATATCTTGTTATCTTCACAATAGTTGATCATTCCATCAGGTATAGTGAAGTCAAATAAAAAACAAAACAGAATAAAACCAATCCAAACAGAATGTGAAATAAAGCAAAAAAAAATTAATCAGAATAAAGCAAAACAGTGAAAATAATATTGGGCCTCAAAGACAAGACAGAAGGAAATCTCTCATATTTGTTTTATTGCATACTGTCATCCTCCCAAGAGATGCTCAGACTGCTGACCCCAGGCCTGCAAAATCAACCAAACAATACAAGCATTTAGTTGCTTTATGTACCTTAGTTGTTATCAACTTAGCCAGTCTTCTGAACCAGCAGGTTGTTTATAGGGTGGGGGGGGGATAAGGTTCTTGAGTCTCAGCCCATGCACAGGTAGGTGCATGGAAGGCACAGATCTTTCTCCTCCTGGAGTCTGTGCTGTGTGCGCCACTCACCATGAAGGCAGACTAGTTGTCTTCTGGTTGGATCCTCCCTGACCCAACATGGTAGGTTCTCGGGAGACATGGCTCTTTCTCTTCCTGAAGTCGGCGCCACTCACGCCACTCACCAGGAAGGCTGTCTAGTTGTTTTCTATCTCCTCCCTGACCCAACACGGTGGGTTCTAATAATCATGTATTATGGGTTATATATCAAATACAAAAATAAAGTATTTTTAAAATGCAGTAGCCCAAATACTAGCACAGAAGAAATAGTATACGAGGTTTTTGTATCTATGGTGGAGTGATATTCCTTGAAGTCAAAGTACGATAAATTGAAGACACGCACTATAAACCCATAAACTGTATAAACTACCACTAAAACAGGCATATTTAAGAAGCATACAAGGGACATAAAATGAAAACATACACAAAAATATAGTCCAAAACAAAGCAGAAAAAGGAAACAAAAAAGGGATGGTACTAACAGAAAGCCAATAGCAATATGGTAGATTTAAATTGAGGTATACTAGCTGGGTCTAATGGCCCACACCTGTAATCCCTGCACTCTGGGAGGCTGAACCAAGAGAATCATAAGTTCGAGTCCAGCCTGTCTCAAAATAAGAAAAAAGGAATGTAGTCAATGTGAGGCCCAGGGGTTCAATCCTAAGTACTGCAATAGATAAATAAATGCAGATAAATAGAACTATATTAATAATTATATGAAATACAAAGGTCTAAACAAATAAAAACAGATCATTAGATTAGGTAAAAAACAAACAACCAAACAAAAAGTCACCAAGACCCCACTATGTAACACTTATAAAAAATCCATTGTAATTATAAAGCTACATACAGGTTAACAGATATAGGATAGCCAGGTGGGTTGGTACACACCTGTAATTCCAACACTTAGGGAGGTGGAGGAGGGTCAATGTTCCAGTCTTGCTTGGGCAACTTAGTGAAACTCAGTCTTAAAATTAAAAAACATAAAGATAAAGTGACCAGAAATGAATCTCAGTGGTAGGAGTGAACCTCAGTACTGTGGAAAGAATGGGATAGAAGAACAAATCCCAGCCCAGCAATAGAAAATGAGAAGAATACATTAAATCATACAAAGTATATTCTTAAAAAATTGCCAGGGAAAAGGTTATTTCATAATAAAGGGATTAATTCTTTAAGAGGTCAATACTCCTATTCACCAGTCTATATACAGAGCTTCAAAATACATGAAGCAAAAAATCATAGAACTAAAAAGAGAAACAGATAAACCCCATGATGCCTCCTTTCAAAATAATTAATAGAGTAAGTAGGCAGAAAAATCAGTAAGTGTATGAGGCATGATTGAAACATATGGTTAATATTTAAATTTTTCAGTAAAGCAATAGACATTGCCATTAATTCCCCTCAGAATACTCCCTTTCACTTTAATTACACTTGTCCATCATTCTTGCCACTTTCTGAAGCAGTTGTGGAAGTCCTCTTTTTGGTACTTGGGATTGAACTCACACCCTCGTGCCTGCCAGGCAGGCGTTTATGCCACTGAGCTAAATCCCCGGCCCTATTTTTTGAGACAGGATCTCACTATGCAGTTCAGGCTGGCCTTGAGCTCGCTTTGTAGCCCAGGCTGGTCTCAAACTCACAATGATCCTCCTGCCTCAGCCTCCTGAGTACTGTGGAAGTCCTCTTTTTTTGTCTTTAATTGTGCTGTTGTGGTTGTCTCGATGTCCTGAATCTACTCAAAACATTTTAGTTGCATGGTCATTTCGTCTTCGGGGAAGAGCCAAAAGTCTCACAGTGCCAGATCTGGTAAATAAGGTGACAAGAACACACTGTAATATTTTTACGAGTGTACCTTTCTGTTGGATGGCACTTAGCAGCAATATGTACTGTATTTTCTATCATACCTTATAAAAACATAAAAGAGAACTTTCAGGATGGTACCGTCCTATCAGCTTGTACCCTGGATGAAATAAAAGGGAAAGAAGGTGAAAGGTGACACGTGTTTGAAAAGCTCCATTCTGTTTGGGCACTTTTGTTGTTGTAATCGCCTGTGGATATCAGACTCGTTTCTTCAGATTTTCAATGCAGATTTACACCAGTGACTCCAGCACCTCTCCATGGATCTTCCAGGCCTGCTCTCCAACTAGCACTGATCCTTGATCCCTCTTGTTCTTTGGCTTCCAGCTTTTTGGATCAAGCAGTTCCTGGATCCTCCAGCTCTCTAGGGCACACCCAGCCATGGTGCACTCACTTCCTTCTGATCTTGTAAGCCTGCCTAAATATATATATATATATATATATATATATATATATATATATATATATATATATATATATATATATATATATATATAATTTTTTTCTATTGCTTCTGTCCCTCTAGAAAACCCTAGCCCCATACTATATAGAAGATATAAGCAACATTATGAACTAACTTCACCTAATTGACATTTACAGTGCCTCCCATTCCAAATCAGCAAAATGTACACTTGTTTGAAAGACACATGGATATTTACCAAAATAGTCCATCTGCTTGACCATGAAATAATTGTTAATAAAGTTAATGGAATTTTACTGGAAGTAAAGTGAATTAAAGAACCTGTAACATGGAAAACTGAAATAAATGGCAATAGCATGAAAGATAGGAAAGGGAGAAATGAGGCACATTGTTATAAGGTTGTTATACTATTCATAAAGTGGTGTGACTTTATTTCAAGGTAGACTGCAGTAAGCTAAAGATGTATATTGTAAGTATGAGAACAACTAAAACATGTACACGAAGTATAGCTTATTAGATTAGATAAAGTAATCATAAATAATGAATTATTCTAAAACAAATGAATAAGGAAGGGGAAAAGAACATGAATGAAAAGACAAAAAACAGATAAGGTGATTGTTTTAATTCTCACATTAATTTGAATATGTAGAAATTATTTTAGAGATAAGAAGACTGATTCAGAGAAATTAAATAATTTTCCCAAAATGATATTCCCAGTAAATACTGTGGCTGGGATTTGCATTCAGACTACATGTCTTCCAAGGTCTACACACTTTATTTAAGGCAAAGGTATTATATTGTGTGCATATATGTGGGCTGACATCGAAATTTCCATGTGTCGGGCAGGCATGGTGGTAGACACCTGTAATCTTAGCATTCTGAGAAGCCAAAGCAAGGGGATTCAAAGTGTGAGTCCAGCCTGGGTAACTTGGCAACTTAGTAAGACACTGTCTCAAAAAAATGTAAAAAGGGGTAGCTCAGTGCAAAGGCTGAGTTTGATCCCCGGTACAGTATACACACACACACACACACACACACACACACATTTGTAAGTGCTATGAAGGGAACAGAATACCACAATAGAAATGAGATGGCCTATCTGAACAACATGAGAAACAGGACTCTCCCATGCTCAACATATACGTGAGAGAATTGTTACTATAATTGTGTTGCCTGTTTTCTTTTCAGATTTCCAGAATATTTTTATGGCTGTTCATTGTGAACCACATATTCAGTGGAGACAGCCAGTTCTTTCATTGAGCACATTTAAGACTCAAACTGTCATAAAGCCATCAAGCCAGAAGCTGACAATATTAAATACAGTTTAGTTATACAAGTTCTTTAAATTATAGCATGCTTGGGTCCAACTTATTATTCACCAACTTTATTCCGCAGAGCAGTTTTAAACTCATAGTAAAATGTAGAGAAAAATATAGAACTTTCCTGTAACCTCTTCACCTCCACCACCACTTACATAGTCTATCCATTATCAAATCCTCCATCACATAGTCCATTTGCTATAAATGACAAACCACACTGCCATATCATTTTCATCTAATGATCATAGTTTGCATTAGGAGCCACGCTTGGGATTGTACATGTTAAAAGTTTAGACAAATTTATAATCACATGTATCCAGCATTATAGTTTCATAGAACATAATCTTAGTGCCCTGAAAAACCCTCTCTGCTTCACCTCTTCACCTTCCACACACATAACCCCTGGCAATCTGTGACCCTTTTCTGTCCCAGTGTTTTGCCTCCTCCAGAATGTCATATGGTAGAAAGCATACAGCCTTTTCAGATTGCTTTCTTATTCTGTTTTAAATTACTTTTGTCATTGCTGAGATAAAGTACCTGTTGCCCAAAGTTAAGAGAAGAAGAATTTATTTAGCTCACAGTTTGTAGAGGTTTCAGTCCACAATCAGCTGGCTCCAGGCAGGGTGGCATGGCAGAGGAGCAACAATTCATGGTGGGGGAAGACAGCAAAGCAACAAGAGAGCATGAGACAAGCCTCTTTCTGTCCCTTGTATTGTATCCAGTCTACTGGGTTTTGGGCGGTACCAATCCAATCAGTGGACTGATCCAGCAATCATCCACCCTTAATCCCAGCACCCTTAATCCTGGCATTGCACTATGCATCAGTCACACACTCTAGATTCAGCCACCTCTGAAAAAGTCCTGTGACCATGAGGCTTTGGTGGGACATCTAGACACAAACCATAACATAGTATTTTGTATTTGTTTCCTCCATTTGTTTTCATGGTTTGATAGCTCACTTTTTGTCTTTTAACACTGAATCTGAATGTATGACCATTTTTATCTATTCACCACCTGAAGGACATCTTGTTTGCTTCCAAATTTGGGCAATAAGAGTAAAGCTCCCAAAGATAGGGGTACAGTGCTGCACGCCTCTCAACCCAGCACTCTGGGAGACTTAGGCAGGAAGATCCCAAGTTTGAAGTCAGGCTGGGCAACTTAGCGAGATCTTGTCACAAAAAAAATAAAAAGAGCTGGAGATGTAGCTCAGTGGCAGAGTCCTTACCACGCCTGTGCAAAATTCTGGATTTTATCACCAATACCAAAAAAATATATTTTTTTTCTGTGGAGGTTGTTGTGTGAACATTTTCAGCTTGTTCAGGCATTGGGGAAAATACCTTAAAAAGATGATTGTTGGATATAGTAAGAGTATGTTTAGTTTTGCATTCCAAAGTGGCACAACTTCACATTCTCACCAGCAATGAATTAGAGCTTCTATTGCTCCACACCCTCACCAGCATTTGGTGTCTTGGTCCTGGATTTTGGCTATTCTAATGCTGCAGTGATGACTTATAGCTGTTTTAGTTTGCACTTCCCTCCTGACCTATGACGGGGAATATCTTTTCATATGCTTATTTATCGTATGTGTATCTTTGGTGAGGTGTCTTGTCATAGCCTTTGTCTCATTTTAAAAACTGAGTCATTTCAAATTTTCAGAGTTCTTTATTTTGAATTTTTCCAAGTATTTTCCCTTAAACTGTGGCTTATGTTACCATTCTCTTCAGTGTATTTCACAGAACATAAATTTTTAATTTCAATAAAGTTCAGTTTATCAACTCTATCATGAATCATGCCTTTGGTGTAAAAGCTATTGCTGAACAAGATTTTCTTATAAGTTGTCTTCTGGGAGTTTTATGTTTTACATGTAGGTCTGGGATCAATTCTGAGACAATTTTCATGAAGCATGTAAGGTCTGTGTCTAGATTCACTTTTTGGTATGTGGATGTCAGCACCATTTGTTAAAAATACTACTTTCTCATTGTATTAGTGTATTGTCTTTGTCCCTTTGTCAAAAGTCAGTTGATTGCATTTATGTGCGTCTATGTCTAGGCTCTTCATTTTGTTCCATGGATGTACTTTTCGTTGTTGTTGTTTTTGGTTAATACCATACTGTTTTCATTACTGTAGCTTTGTATTAAATGTTTAAATCAGGCAGTGTTAGTACTCAAGACTTTATCCTTATCTTCCCGTAGTGAGTTGCTTATTTTGAGTCTTTTACCTCTTATATAAACTTTTGAGTTGGGGTGTGTAGTTCAGGGCAGAGGACTTGCCCAGCACGTGTGAAGACCTGGGTTCAATCCCAAGTACAGCAAAAAGGGGGAAAAAAAAATCCACGAAATAATTCGTTGGGATTTTGTTGTATCTTTAGATCAAATTCAAAAGAACTGAATTTAACAATGCACAATAACAAGTCTTCCTGTTCATGAACATGTAATCTCTTTTAATTTATTGATTTTTTTCTTCAGGTTTATAGTTTTCCTCATATAAATCTTGTATATGTTTTGCTAAATTGGTATTATTTAATTCTAGGGAGTGCTAATATAAATGGCATTGTTTTTAATTCATATTTCACTTGTGTATTTCTGGTATGACTTATTTTTTCATAAAACATTTCTAGGGTAGTCTTGAGTAGAAACAGCTGTCACCTGCAACTGTTTAAAGTTGTTCATCCTTTCCTTTCTACACTGCAAAAAGAATGATTTACTGTGAACTTTTCATTGTAACGTAGTCTTTCACCATAGGACTTCAGGAAAAATTGAAGAAGAAACCCCACAGCTCTTGATGTATTCCATTTTAAAATGCACGGGAACCATTTTTAAACATTGCTTGTACTTGTTTTTTCAAAAGATTGTAAGATAAGCTGTAATCAGTGTAAGCTACAGCCAGGAAGGCACAGTGAGATCCTCTTGTGTTCACTGTGGGATTCATTTCCGTTTTGCCAGGACCTGACCTTACAGTGGCTACTTCTTGTTCTCCTCAACAGGAGGCCACAGCCTGAACCCAGGGACCAGCTGCAGCTGGTGTGACAGTGCCCCAGAGCTGTTCTGAAATGATCGTAGCATTCTTCCTCCACAGCCCATCTTTTTCCTAGTGATAGGGAACTGAGGATATAGGGTCCGGGTCCAGGGATGACCACTTGCATAGTGAACTTGATAAACGTTAACTAGAAAAAAATTTTTAAAAAGTGCTGGGCATGGTGCGTGCCTGTAGCCCCAGAACTCTGGGAGACTAAGGCAAGAAGATTCAAATTTTGAGCCTGGCCTGGACAGTTTAGCAATATTGCAAAACCCTTGCCAGCGTGGTGATGCACACCTTTAATTCCAGCACTCAGGAGACTGAGACAAGAGGATCGTTGTGAGTTCAAGACCAGCCTGGGCTACAAAGTGACTTCAAGGCCAGCCTGAACTGCATACTGAGGCCGTGTCTCAAAAAAACAGGGCCAGGGATTTAGCTCAGTGGCATAAGCACCTGCCTGGCAGGCGTGAGGTTGTGAGTTCAATTCCTGGTACCAAAAAATAAAAAATATAAAAATAAATAAATATTGCAAAACCCTATCTCAAAACAAAAAATTGTTTAAAAGGGGAGGGCTGGGGATGTAACTCAGTGCAAAGGCTCTCCTTGGGTTTAGAGTATTGGGAAAAAAGGAGGGGCAGGGAGGGATGAGGGAGGAGAATACATGCAGTGAATTAGCTTTTCAGGAACAGATTTAAGTGGCCAGATTTTAAATATTCTCAAGTATTTTCATGGCTATGCACTTAGTACCTAGGCAATGGGAACATCTGCTTACTGAACAGATACCGCACAAAGTGTAGACACTCAATTCCACTTACTTTCCTGAGTAGAGCAGGGGGCAGCGTGAAGGGTAAGGCACGCAGGGCTGGGAGTGGCCGAGCCTGCGGCCTGCAGTAGCCATGGGCAAGCTTGTCTGCCTAACAGAGCCTGGAATAATCATCCTTAAAACATTTCCTTATACATTTTTTTAGAATACTTTTTTAATTTTAAAAAATCTTTCAGGTTATAACTTGACATAATTTTAAGAAGGTATTTGCATTTGTTTTTAGGTGTTTTGGACAGCAAACTACTTCATTTCAGTGATTATAGCACAATGCTTTTTTTTTTTTTTTTTTTGCGGCACTGGGGATTGAACTCACAGCCTTGAGCTTGCCAGGGAAGGCGCTTAAGTCGCTAAGCCAAACTCCCCAGCCCTGGTTTTTTTGAGGCAGGGTCGCACTATGTAGCTCAGGCCGGCCTTGCGCTCGCGTTGTAGCCCAAGCAGGCCTCGAACTCACAACGCTCCACCTACCTCAGCCTCCCGAGTGCTGGGATTAAAGGCGTGCGCCACCACGCCCGGCCACAATGCTTTTTTGACAGTGGAATTTTCATTTTTGGAACAGGCTCATTCATTTATCTTTCTGATACCCTCTTACTAGGCTAATAATGTAGGCTGTTCTCTATAGATGACAAGTGCTAAAAGAAATGAAAAATTTTATAACACACTAACACAAGAAAATTGATTCTGTGCAAAGATTCTAAAAGAAATTTTTGTTTTTTCTTTTAGTAGAACTGGTGATTGAATCCAGGGCCTTCACAGGGAGCCACATCCCCACGCTTTTAAAAAATTTTTAATAGAGTCTTGCTAACTCACTAGGTTGCTTGGACTGGGCTTGAATTCAAGATCCTCCTGCTTCATTCTCCCAAGTGCTAGGATTACAGGTTATGCACCACCCATAGAAATTCTTATGGTCCAGCTCCTCTTAACTCAGTAGGGTCTGTTTCTCCCTTGAATGTGGTGGAGACTAAACGTCTAATTTAAACATCACTTAATGTTCAGATGTAAATTAAAAAAAATTTAATAAGTCTGTATTTATGGTTACATTTTCTTAATCCTTTTGCTTCTATTCATCCTCATAGCCTATTATTCATGCTGTTTCTTTTGCATTAATGGTATTCTTAAACAGCCTTGTGTTCAATTTTCATGGTATTGGGGATCAAACCAAAAGGCACTTTACTATTGAGCTATACCCCAAAACCTTTTTGAGATAAGGTCTCACTAAATGGCTCAGACTGAACTTGATCTTGTGATCTTCCTGTCTCAGTCTCCCAAAGTGATAAGATTACAAGCATGTGGCCATCATGCCCAGCTAAACTATTATTTCTAGTACAGTAACACCTTGCTTCACAGGCACATCTGTCCATGAACAATTTGGTTGTCAAACAGGAATGTGGGGGAAAATTTTGCTTCCATTCTTGAACTGCATATTGGATGACCAACATGACTGTGGCCATCCTCCCACACGAACCGTGGCCATCTTCCCCAGAATTGTGTAACCAATTGAGTTCATGAAATGAGTTACGACAGAACTACAAAAGGGACAAACAACAAAATCTGGTCAAAAATACTTTGTGAAATGAGGATGTTAAAACTGTATTCTGAAATCATGGTTTAACCCAATTTGTTAAAAAATGACAATAAGGTCAAGGAATAACTTGCTTACTGGAATTTGTTACTTTTCTTCAGTTATCCAGCCAGACATATCAAACTTTTTCTTTTTCTTAAAACAGGGTTTTGCTATGTTGCCCAGGCTAGCCTTGAACTCCTGGGAGAGATCCTCCTGCCTCAGCGTCCCGAGTAGCTGGGCCTGTTGCATATGTGTACAATCCTTAAAAGAGATTATATACCACACCTGCTTCCTTAATCTTTGGTGTATTGCTGCCTACCTAGTATTCTGATTATCCTGGCCATTTCATATACATGGAATCACACAATATGTGCCCTTGTGTATCTGGCTTCTTTCACGTATCTTGTGTTCAAGGTTCATCAATGTTGTAGTGTGTTGGCAGTACTCTACCCTTTTGGCTAAAAATATTTCAGGACAATTTTGTTTATCCATGTGTCATTTGATAAGACACTTGGATTACTTTACTTTTTAGCCATTATAATCAATGCTTTTATGAACATTTGTGTACAACTTTTGTAGACATCTTTGAATTCCATGAGAACTGCTCGCTCAAATGGCAACTTTTCCCTACCTCAATCCCTACCCCATCCCTGGAATCTTGAGAGCACTCCACTACTGGCCCCTATGATTTAACGTTTTAAGGACCTGCCAACCTATTTCCTGAAGTGACTGTACCACCTGATGGCCTATTAGCAGTACCTGAGAGTTTGGATGTCTCCCCATCCTCACTGACATTTACCATCTTTTTCATGCTAGCCAACCTAGGGAAATGGCACCCCACACTGGTTTGATTTATGTTTCTCTGATGATTCATGATGTTAAGCCATCTTTAATATGCTCATTTGCCATTTGTGTATCTTCCTTGAAGCATAGACTCCAGATTCTGTGCCCAATTTTAATTGGGTTATTTATTTTTATTGAGTTTCAAGAGTTCTACATATTCTGGCTATCGGACTTAACAGATACGTAATTCACAAGTATTTTCTCATTCTGTGTTTCATTTTTCTGGTGTCCTCTGAAGCCCCCACATTTTTCGTTTTGTGTATTTTTTCTTTTGTTACTTAAGCTTTTAGAAGTATATTAAAGAAAACATTGCCAAAGTAAGATGATTTCTTTCTTCCTTCACCTTTTATACTTACAGCTCTTAGAACACATAAGTCTGTGACCCTTTGAGTTAAATTTTGCAGATGGTGTTGACATGGAGCCCAATCTCATTCTTTAGAATGTTGATATCCTATTATCCCAGTGCTGTTTGTTGAAAAGACTATTCTTTCTTCATTGAATTGTCTTGGCACTTCTGTTAAGAACTAATCAATCATAAGTGTAGGATTTATTTCTGTTGGCTATCTGGGTTCCTTACATTTCCATGAATTCTAGGGTCAGCTTGGCAATTTCTGCAAAGCAGTCAGCTGAAATTCTGACAGGAATTGCCTGAGTTTTCCAGTTACCTGTAGGGAATATCACCTTCATACCACTTTATAATTTTTCCATCCCATTATCATGGGTTATTTTTCCACTAGTTCAGGGCTTTTAAAATTCCTTCCAATGATACAGATTTCAGTGTTCAGGTTTGACACATTATTTTGTTAAACTTATTCCTAAGTACTTTATTCTTTCTGATACTACTATAAATAGAACTGTATCAATTTGTTTATTGCCACTCTACAGATACACAATTTATTTCAGTATACTGACCTTGTGTCCTGTAACTTTTTTTATCAGTAGCTTTAATATATTCAATAGTTCAAGTTACTAAATAATCATTTAAAATGCTTTAGAGTAACTTTAATTTCATTTTGGGTTTTTCTTTTGGAGACAGGGTCTGTGTAGTTCAGGGTGGTTTTGAACTCAGGGCAATCCTCCTGCCTCTCTGAAATTCTACCACACCTGGCTAGATTTATACTTTATGTAATAACTAAAAGGGGGAAGCTATAACCATGTCACCCATTTTGCTTTTACACTCACAGCACTGCTCAAATACCATAAACAACCAATATATGTTCATTTTTACAGGTAAGGAATAGCAGGTGTAGAATGCCTTCTTCCTTCTAGAATAGTACTATGAAAGGGAAGCATGTGCATTTGATGTGTGAATGTACAAAACACTGGCTGGAAAGTCCTCTTTTAATTATATGACACTTCCCAGATTTCTGGCTCTTTTACTCACTAGATCAAATGAATTTTTGGATGATTTTTTTGTCACTTCTCTGACGTAAGTATCTTTTCTGAGTATCAAGCACATAATATTTTCTTTGTACTCAGGCAAGGAGAAAAGACTTAGTGTTGGGGAAAAAAGTTCTCTACTCCAAAAACTGACACACGTTTACAATGAATTGGAGAAAGAAGAAAATGGCAAGTTAAAACACTTAACAGAGACTTGACATTTATTGTGCAATTTTTATCCCCAACAGAACATGTGGCATTCTAGAGGTATATGAGGTAATAAAATCAACACTCCAATTAGAACACCTGAAATAATTGGCTCTAGTAACAAATGTCTCTTATAATTAAAAATATTGAATGTTTTAAAAACTCTTATAACATTTTAAGTTCCTAAAAGAAATATGCCTAACACTTAAAAAACAACTTACTTTCCTATATAAATTGTTCACAAAAATTTTTTTTGCTATTCTATATTACACTATGCATTTATAGTTTTATTAACATATCCCTAGTGGGCATTAACTCTACACAGTACAATCAAATAGAAATTATTCATAGAGAATCCACAAGACTCCAACAATAAAAATACTAGGATCGATGGATTTGTCACAGTTTCTCCACAAGTGTTCATCATAGAAAAGAGAGTAAAGGCAAATTGGCCCCAGTGTTAGGCTGCTACATGAAGTTCCAGAGAAGACAGACATAAAGGCAATGCTTAAACTGGACAGGAGCAGGGTGCACCTTGAGGGCTCATGACCCAGTCCTGGTGGGCCCTATTCCCAAGCGCAAGCCAGGCCCCTCATGACCTTGGCATGCTCTTGAACTTAAAGCCAAAGGGATGTTAAAGCCAAAACTACAGGAAATAATCAACAGATAACTGAATTTTCCTAAAAAACATCTTCACAAAAATTCTCACAGTGACATCATATAATAAAGCCCTCTTCCAAACCAGACTCACCAACCCCGAGCCCACATAAATGACAAATGAGGAGGAGACAGAACACTGGCTGGCACCAGTGCCGTTTCTAGCAGTTCCCGAGGACTATCAGTTCACTAATTTCCATTTTTTTCTTTTACATCCCTACGTTTTTATACTGAGAGACTATAAAATGAATGTGAATAAACTAGTGGTTTTAATTTCCCCACTTTAAAAACAGTTTTTAGGTCTTCATCACAGGATTTTAAGTAGATCAAGTCTTATTCAGAAACCTGGCAGTTCCAGAGCACACACACTCTGCTCTTACTGCACAATCAATACACTTGAGAAATAATTCTGAGTAACACAGATACTAACTTTTTCTCCATGGCATAACTATAACAAAAAACCAACTTAAAAAGGTTGGCAGGCCTTGTGAACTGTGCCTTGACTGTAGTGGAAAACTCAACTGGTCATTCTTACTAAACCCAAAGTGAGCTTCATTTAGTATCCTGGGAAGTTTTCTTATCCATTAAAGGGAGGCAACAACAGTAACAGCGTCACAGGGCAGATGTGAGGATTAAAAGCAGGATCCAGGCAAGTACTTATCAAAGCAACTGGCACAAAAATACTTAACACTTACATCTACTACTTACCTATAGTTAACTATTATTGCAGTAAGTAGTTTTAAATAGGCCCAAATAATTTTCCAATATGGTCAAGACACATATAGCCACTGGACTAGTGTAACTGTTCTGAGAATGAACAAGTTTTTGAATTGGTCTTACTAGCAGATGTTTTTTCACTGCAATTTGGGGAACTGTGATTCAGTGAAAACATGGTCCATATATTAGCCACCTGGTTACAAAGAAAACAACTGTAGTCACCATTACTGCAAAGACTTGGTAACTTAATGTTTTTAACAATCAAACCAGCCAAACTGGTTATCAGATGAGAGAAAACTAACTCCCTCACTGTTTCTTGCAATTTATTATACTATGATGTATACAAATACATCAGCTAAGGTTTTAAAGTTTACATTTAGGAGTAATAATGGGGTGTTACTTTTGCCCTTCAAGTTGTCTGATGTCAATTCTTTACTCTCCTCTAAAAAAACTATGAAAGAACCAATGCTACTTGCTGACAATGCAAGTAACTTTGCCATCAGCTGGGTGACATTTTTCTTCCTTATTCCAAGTAAAGTAGTTATTTTTATGCAGTACTTACTGAAAGAAGCCATCACTCTGTTTACAAAAATACATCATAATGATACACACTGCTGTTTAGACACATTTACATTAGAGTTCTGACTCAAGCATTCTCTTTGACATGTTTTGCCAAGCAGTTTTGGCAAGTGTTGCCACATTAAACATACACCAGCAAGACTTGCACCATATGTGCAAAATCATTTCTATTATATTTTTACAAACCCACATAGAAGAGCTGTCAAAAGTTAGCACAGATCTGTACCATGGAATGACATAGTGATGAATGAAAAAAGTTACACATTTACACATCTTTTCTAAAAATGAAGTCATATAAGATGAAATTTTTCAAAAGGTAATTGGTATCTATGACTCTAAGGAGGTAGTCAATGGGTATTAGGGTTAGGTACAGAGCACATACTGAATGACAAAATCCAAATAAGAGCAATGTATGTCTGCTGTTCTTAGTATTGTGCACGCTTCACCTTTACATGATGCTCCATTCACTGAGAACAACAGAAGGGAGGCACTGGTGACTAAAAGTGGCCGGGAAACCCAGAAATCTGAACCTGAAATTCCCAAGTTTGTATTACTATCTGGATTTTGTGTAAACATATGGAATTGCAATAATGGTAGCTGAACTTCAAAAAATATTACTGACATCAGTTAACATTAGTTGATGCCACACATGGAGTAGCTGGGTTGAATAAAAGATTGTAATGATTTTTATGTCCTTACTAGTCTTGATGAAAAGGAATGACCCAGAATACTAAATCACCCACTTACACTACATCTGTGAAGCAGTCACAGGTATCTTAATTGCCCTACCAAAGGAAATGACAGCAATTTTCTGTACTCTCATATTATTTCCTACATTCCCAGTGAAGCTTTATGAAACACAAATGGTGACAATCACCTAAATGCTGTGATGGAGTGAGGAATACCAAGAAAGCAAAGCCCAGGTTTAAGGGCTGGAGGAAAACACTTTCAAACAAAAATGGAAGCTCCTAATTGGAATGTTTACAGTTTTTCTTGAAAACATTTAACACTAAAGGTAAACCACTGTGAGATTTGAACAACACATTGTCAAAGAACAGTTAAGAAATGAGACTTTACTTACTGCTAGAATACTGTTTCCCTCCACAAGTTCCTGCTCTAAGTCTTCCAACACAGACCATTCAGGTTAGCCTCAGCCTGGCTTCAGGCTTCAGTTCGCTCTGAGAAGCAGGCATGCCCTATGATGTTCTAATTTGGAAAACAGGACATACGTGCATACTGCCACTTTGGGTAGGCATGGACTATTCTGATAGCTGGGACTCTGGACCTACCTATTCACTGACCGAAGCACAGTATTAGCCTTGTGGTCAGACCAGCCCTACCTAGCCCTGTGACATCCTCTCACCAATGAAGTGAGCACCGCTGCATCCTGAGCTACTATAATTCAATCCAGTTTACAACAATACTATAATGACTCAAGGACAATTCTAAAAGTTGATGTAAGACTAAATTTGTTATGAAAGCAATGTGACCAACTGTCAGACAGAGATAAAAATCGAATCAAGATAAGCAACATCTTCAAATCTTGAAACAGGTAACTGAAAGACTGAGACTCACAGAGCAACAATGGTGTCCTAGCTTTTTTTGTCCCCTCGCTCTGCTTTTTTTTTTTTTTTTTTGGTGCGTGTGTTTTGAGACAGGATCTTCGTATGTAGCCCAGGCTGGCTTCAAACTTCCAGAAATCCTCTTGCTTCATCCTCTCAAGTACTGGGATTACAGGGATGTGCCACCACAAACGACTATTGGTGAGCTTTTAACCTTGCTACACTGAAACCACTCAGACCTTACCGAAACAAAACAAGCAAAAACAGAACACTGAATATTCTTTGTAAGCCCTGATTTAAAAGCCAGGTGACTATCATGAAGTCACTAACACCAACTTTAAAGAGGAAGCACAAACAGCAGCACAGAGGTGTGCTAAGGAGAGGAGCCAGCAGCGTGTGAGCTGATGCTTTGTCACAGCTTTAGTGGATATAAGCCCCTGAGCCAGAAGGTGGACTAAAGAGATACAGCAGTCACACAAACACTGATGAGTATAAAGGAACACCCAAAAAGGCATTAGACCTGGCTGTGGGGTGCTGAGTGAGTCATCCCGTGGGCCTTGGTTTCCATATATGCAAACAGAAAGCCAACATGTACTTCTAACATTCTGAAATTTGTGCCATAGAGAAATAACTCACCTGGAGAGGGAGCAAATCAGGGAGGATCTGGTGTCTCTGGAGCAAAGCTGATGTGCAAGCCCACTAGAGCAGCCTTTGCAAGTAGTGAAAATCACAGTTACTCACAGGTAGCCACATCACATGTAAAGCCATGCAGAATGAGTGTACAGGTGTGCTCATCCCCATCAGTGAAGATCAGTGTGACAGTGAACTTCATGATGAAGCTCAGATGTAAAGAAATGTGCAGAACCCTCAAACTAATGGGATAACAAAGCTAGAATTACTTAACAGGAAACAAAGCTATTCTATTTTACTTAAAGTGTTGGTCAAATATTGCTGCTAGAGAAAACAAGGACAATGCACTCAGCAGTAAGGGTAACTAAAGCCCAGAGCAAAAAAAAAAAAAAAAAAAAAAAAAAAAAAAAAAAAAAAAAAAAAAAAAAAAAAAAAAAAAAAAAAAAAAAAAAAAAAAAAAGAAAGAAAGAAAAGGTAAAATGAAAAGACAAATAGAGGCTATGTGATGTTTTCCTTCTACCCAGAATTTTGTGTCATCAAAGAATCTTATATGACACTGACTTCCCAGAGCTTTACGAACACATCAAGGAATCATTTTCTTTGGATAGCCAGAGATACTGGTGTCACCAGTTGCAATAAGTGACATTACATTTGCATTGTTAATCATTTCTTTTACTCCCAAACTTCAGTTCATCTGTCCAAAACAGGACTGGAATTAGTTCCTGCTATACCTGTTACAAATCTGACAAATGACCTTCTCCACACACATTAAACTTTTTGATGGATGGGACTAACAATCATTAAAGAAGCTACAGAAGGACCTGCTTCTAGGACTACACATACTTCAGATGCTTGCCAATTACTGAACACAAGGCCAATTTATGGTTTTACTTTCACAAAAATGGTTTAAAAAATGTACTTCACAAATGCCCATAAATTTAAATTTCTATCCAGTTTTCTTGTGTTTGTAGGTGACAATAGTCCTCAAGAAATGCTGTCAACTTAGCTGTTTGTACAACAAAGAATGCAGTAATCCAAACTAGTTTGGTAGTACAGGGAGTCTCCCCTCACACCCAAAGCTAAACCCTCACAAATTCTAGCACCTCTGCAGCATCTGCTGACAAGGGAAAGTTCCAAAGACAGCACCACTTTCACATACAGAGCTCAGCAAGTTAAAAGGGGGAAGCGGGTGAAAGTCAGTGTGAACTTAGCCAAAGTCTGGCTTTCAGGAGAATACTGGGAAGAACGAGGCACAGATACAGTTGGAATCAAACATTTTCATTAATGACAGAGGGAAACAGAAGTTTCATACAAATTCTAAAGATCAACTCAGCACAGAAAGACCTTCAAATTTCAGAGAAATCACTGACAAACCCATTGCATAGTTGTCAGAATGGCCTTGAAAATGTGTCTACAACTCCAGAACACCTGGTCAAGGCAGTAAATACCATCAGTCGCACCACGTGTCTGGCACCAAACAACTAACTTCTAGAAATTCTCACTGTTCAACTCATTACTTTGGTACTGTATCGACAAAACCTAATTTAAGGCTATGGAACCTGTGGATCTATGAATCCATAAAGTCAGGCATTTGAAAATGATTTTGGATCTTTGGATGTTTCTTCACTGAATAACAAAACACTTACTACTTTTTGTAAACTCCAGTGATCACATAGCCTTTCTGAACAACAAGGTGGAAGTTTCTTTGTAAAACAACACAAAAGTAGCTGGCTTCTAATTAAACACTGTCTATACAGATGGTCTCTGTTCTCTGGCTTTTTGTTAATAGCAGGTCTGGTAACATACAGACAGCATATGTCAGTTATTCCGAGTCTTCGCTAAGAACTCCAAATTCAAGTCTTTGGAAAACAGAAAGACAACTTAAGTTAAACTAAGAGAACACTTATTCCTTGATCCTTAAAATAGCTCCACATCTTACCTTCTTCCATAGGCATGAACACTAACCTAATCTCCCTTAGAGACCAGCTCTGCAAAGTAAACAGCTAGCTTGAAGATGTAAGGCAGGTGATAAGGAGCTCACCTATTTTTTCACCCTCACCATTCAGCCAACAATCATTTTATAGCAACTTTAGTTTTACTTCTGACAATATTCCTTGTATCTGCTGCAGGTGCCACAGACTTCCCAAACAACCACAGAGTGGAATTCTATTTTGGAACTGTGGCAGTTGATCAAGAGTTTTTAGGTTGAGAATGTGTAAAGTATGACAGAATAACATGCTTTGGGCTCTCAGGTGATAGGTACATAGACATTCACAATTGGAGCTCTCGAAAGGATTGGCTGCTACCATGGGGAAGATTTTGTCCACTAATCCCCAGATCCATCCTGTGAACTTTTATTGAAGACTTCATCCTGTGAAGCCTGGTGATCGATCCCTTCATAAAATGAGCCACCGTTGTGCAGGAAAGTTCCCACCGCCCGCCCCTGCCGGGCGTGACCCACGGCGTCGCTGAACACTTTGTTTATCTGCTCCTCTGAGGGCATCCACCAGTCGGGGTTGGAGGTACAGTGCATCCTAATGAATTCTGTGGGAATATACAAAACAGTAAAAAACAGAGAGAAAAACACAACTGGTTTGGATAGAAGGTGACAGCCTGCTTAAACTTTGACATAAATTCTATCAAAAGAGCTATATGGGAGATCCAATGCAATGCCATGATGAAGCCACTTGTGACACACCCAACTTATTCCAGACCAACTTCCTTTTGATGTGGAAAAGTAAAAATTACTTCAGTGAGAGGTATCGCTCTAAGAAACATTTGCTGCTGAAAAGAAAGGTAAATCTGATCAGTAAGAGAAGGTGGCACCATGCCTGATATCATCAGTTAGGGAGTGCGTTTCAAAATCCATATTGTTATTTCCTTATATATTGAGAAAGTTGTTACCTACTTATATTTTGGGTACATTATCACTGGAAGGATAGCAAATATCATTAGTATGGTATTCTTTAACCATTTATTAGTTTAAAGATTGAGTACAATAACCTATCAGGGTCTCTGTTTTAGTTCAGAAAAGGTTTCCTCGTTCTTAAAATGTTGCAAGTTAGGCTTCATTTCTTTCTATACTGGTAACACCCTACACATGTCCTGGCAAGTTTTTTTATTTTTATTTATTTTTATTTTTTTTGTGGTGCTGGGGAATGAAACCAGGGTCTCTTGTACACTTGGGTAAGTGCTTTACGACTGAGCCACATTCTTAAGCCTGGCAGATATTTTTTAAATGCAATTCTACCTAAATACTTAATTTCACAAGAAAGCAATTACACCTTGCCTGGAGGAAGGAAGTTTCAGCTTTCTCGACAGTCAGTCTGTCACCATTTTTTACTTGTATTTTCCACCAGATGGATGGGTGGAAGTCGTGGGCTGTGGCCCACTTGAGACTGTGGACCCTGGCTAGCAGCCTGGGCTCCATCTGTGTGACAGTAGGCCAGTACCATTCAGGGCAGTAGCACTGTTCTCCGGGATGTATTTGAATCCCTCAGTTTCACTGATTATTAAACTGTAAAACGTGAATAAAGTTTCTGGGAAGGGATACAGGTGCTACCCCTCATCTTGACTCCTTGGCAAACCAAAGAGCAACTTCAGTAAGTACACATAGCATTCCCATTTGAGCCACCAAGCTTAACACTGTCTCGTGGTGAATAACCCCATCACCTATGATGATGACAGGGAGTAAGGGAAAGTAGCTAAAATGCTAAATAATTAATAATATAGTAGTACTAAAATAAGGCCTGGAAATTTCCCATCATTTAGTCACTCCCAGTAAGTGGCCAACACTCCCAGACTGGCCAACAGGAGGTGCTGTGGAGCACTGGTGCCTTGTGAATTTTTCTGTTAGGTGGCTTCCTTAGACATGGCCAACCCACACCAGAATCACCTAGGGTGACTGTGTCCAGAGCTATCTGTATCTTCCCTACCCCTACTGAATGCATATCTCGGAAATGGGTTAGGGAATCTTAGCTACCAACAAATACTACATATACAGCACCTAAGGCTGCAGAATTTGAGTGCCTCAGTAAAAATGCACCCCAGGGGCAAGTGTAGGAATATCCCTTCCAAAACCCAAAGCCTTCTTAGAACTGTGAATTCCTTACCGGGATAAAATTTATCCCTATCCAGATTAAATCAATATTATGTCTTTCCAGCCAATAAAATTACAATAAAACTATAGAGGTTAATATTTGAGATTTTGCCCTATTTTGTTATGAAATTATTTTACTTTTTATAGAAGAGTGCTTTATATATATATATTTTTTAAAATTAGTATCTACTTGTATTACATTAGACTAAAAAATGTACTTGAGATTTTGGATAAGGGTTTCTCAGGTGTGTTCTGGTTGGCACTGTAATGCTTCTACTTGTCTAATTCTGTATTTATTTACACTGGCTTAGTCACCTATGTCCCTCCTGATCTTCCCTCCCAACTGTTTGCCTGGCCTGCAGCTGGGCACAACAACTTCAAAATAACCACCTGTTAACACCGATGAAATGGTATTAATATATGAGCAGTATTTCTAACACAGAATTTTTTTTAAGATAAAGATAAAAGTTTTGCTGGGTAAAGTATACTTCAAGCAGTATTATAAACAAATTTAAGGAGTTGAGCCAAGTATTCTAGGGGAGGAAGATAGATGGGGGTGCCCAAGCTAAAATGGAAATAGGTATCATTTTACCAATTAAAAATAATCCACATCTTCCCTTCCTATGTGCACTTCCTGCGGTCCAGTTCTGCCAGAAGAGGCCTTCTCTGACAGCAAAGAAAATCTGTATTTAAAGCGTGAAACATGAGGTGCTATGCAATGCTACGTACTAAGTGAGAACGAGGCTAAAGCAAACAAGGTTTTTATAGAGCTTCTCAATACCAAGTAGATGGGCCACATGAAGGCTATAAGGTCTCAGTGGAAAGAAATCAAAATACAGTGAGGCTGAACACTTGTACGGGGAGCCACAGCCAATGCAGTGAAATGGGATCACAGATGGCGGACACTGAGCGGAAGGATGCAGTACCTCGGAGGCATGTGACTTTAACTGGATCCAGAGGGCGTCTTTCAGGACCTGTCTCTCCTGACTGCACTGACCTTTTCCTTTTCCCAAGGCCGCATGAGTACTTAAGCTCATCAGTTGTGAAAACAAATCTGATGAGGTATCGAAGGAGCCGCCTCCCATCTTTCTTTGAGGAATTTACCGCTTCATCCCACTGTTTGCTTGTTATGTAGACAGGATAGTTGTTCAACAGCTGCTTGCTTCCCTGGAAAAGCAAAATATTTTCTCATTACCTACTGAGCCAGGCAGCCAGAAGCCACAGCAATCTCCATTTCAAAGGCAAACGTGCCTTTTAACCAAGTGGCTATGCTGACAATGAACCGGGGACTGAAGAGCACCAGTAATTGCTCACACTCAGAAGGGGCACTTTTCAAATTACATTTGCATTTTCTATAACAAGAGCCAATGAGGTATAATGAACACCTTTGAAAGAGGAGCTATTTATAACTCATATTTTAACAGGTAGGTTAAAATGTGTCAAGATCCAATGACAGCGAACACTATTTAAATATAACCCGTAACATTCCTTTTCCATCTATTAAAATATGCAAAAATGATTTTGAAGAGTATGATCAAACAGGTTCCTTCATCCTTCGGTTGGCAGTTAAATTCTTTTAGAAATGATGCTGGTGGCCTAATTTTAATAAGGTATTACTTGTGTTGAACACACCTAACACCTGATAGCCACTGCGTTATGATGTGAGCAATGTTAAAGAAAATTTTAAGATGGAGGAAATGTAGAAACTGCAAAGAAAATCATTAACAATAATGCAAAACAGGTTTCCTCAAATTATAGCTTCTGCAAATGACACTATGTCAATTCAAAATTTTTCTTACTTTTCACCTTCATAATTTATGTCTGCAATAAAATTCCCAGGCTAAATAGCTGCAGCGGGACTAATTATGGGAATTTCTGTAACATTTATAAGCCATGTTTAGCCAATTGCACCTACACAACCATTATTTTAGTTCTGGCTGTCTATAAAATTCTATAGTCCAGGACAAATTAACCCATGATCTCAGTTTTAATGTACTCCTTCCCCAGTAATTAAGGTGTACAAAATAAAAAAGGGGAAACCCATTCAGTTTTACAACTCTACAAATTTACTACAGGTTATAAATTTGGCAGTGTTTGGGTCTGACAGGATGTTGTTTTAAAAAGCGCTCTACTTAGTTAAGCACAGAGAACGGTAAAGGAAATAGAAGCCAACAGAAAAGAGGCGGCCAGATTTGCCTAGGAAGCCACTGCTGAATTGTGCACAGGGAAATCCATCACTTTGGTATTCACATTTTGCAGAAGGCAACAGTATGACTTTGTTTCCCCATTTAAGGGAGCAACTGAGACTGGGGCTCGTGCTTCAGACTGACAGACAGGCCACATTTAGAATGAATCTTGGTTTTGTTAATGTGTCCAAGTTACTTAAACTTGCTGAACAAGTTTTCCCATCTGTGAAATAGGAGCACAGGTCTTTGAAGTGAACATTTGGGAACATTCACCAACCCCTGGCTCTTGTATAAGAGGTGACCCCATGTAGCAGACGTGAACAGAACATGGGTGGGAAGTGAGAATCCACAGCTTCCTTCAGCCCAGGTTTCCCTCTAGAGTAGCTGAGCAGTGAGGTTTGAATGAAGTCTAGGGTGGTGCAGATGAAAAGAGAATGAGATGCAGAACCGAGGAGCCAGGTACCATCAGTGAGCCAGGGCACGAAACACTGAGGTGGTGAGGTGGTTTGTAAAATGAAATGGTAGTGGTTCTCATAGAAAAAGAGCGGATATGGCTGTGAGGAGGAATCAGGCAGCAGGGGAAATAATCCCTTGGCTTCCCAGGCACTGGAAGGGAAGGGCTCCAAATTCCGACCCTTTGACCTCTCTGCCCTCAGGGGAGCCAGGTGGAGCCTGGGGTGGGGTGGAATTTCAGGTTGGCTGTGGCAGAACCAATAATTTTGTCTAAAGTATTTTCCATCAAGGTCCTCAGTAGTAACTGTCACTACTTACTGAGCACTTGATGACCAGCCTGAGGTGCCTGCCCCGAACACTCTTCACCACTGGTGTCCTTTCTCTTCCCAGAGAGTTGCGCCACTTGTACTACAAAGCTGGGCTTTAGCCTCAGGCAGGTGACTAACTTCTCTAAACCTCAGCTCCTTTTTGTCACAACAGAAAAAGAATCCCAGGTAGGTGATTTGTCCTGAGATATCCACAAATTTCCCACCTGACAAAGAGCTCTTAAGGGCTAAAGTTTATGTCTTATGCAATGCCCTTCTCCCAGGGCCAAGAAGAATGCCTGACACAAGTAGGTGCAGTACACACTTGCCAAATGACTGATGGGACACAACACACACTCTTCTGGTTGGCACATACAATCAGTAATGGTTACAGTTAGGAGTTGACTTTTTTTTTTAACTACTGTGGCACTAGAAAACTTGAGCTTTGAATGAATATAAATTGGCAAAGTTAAAGAACTTTCAAAGCAATACACACAAGGGCCATTTAAAAAGGGACTTTCACATCTTTAATTTAAAACTGCTCTTATGGTCCCTATACATATGTATACTTGCCAGCCCAAGAAAAGGAAACTATATAGCTACTTTTTATATTATTTATTTAATACTATACAATTTAAAAAACAACCTGTTTCCCTCAGGTGTCCAAGTTCACTTGCATGGGAGGATTCCTGCTTTATTTTACATCCTGGACCCAACTCCAAGGGCAGAGCTGGGAACACTGTCTTCAAATTCAGCATTTACCTCTGGTTTGGTGCTGGGCTTATAATCAGTTTCAGGATGGGAAGTACTTATGATTAAGGAGGTGAAAAGAAAAGACCCCTCTCAAATCCTTAAAAAAATTTCATTCACAGAAAAATTTAACACTCTCTCCAACTGCAGAAGCTCTACATAAAATACTGGTTTCATAAAATGTGGAAATACCATTTGGAAGTAATTTCATCAAGAAAAAGGCAAGAAACAGAGCAAGTAATTTACAGCCTGAAACACAACTCAGAATGTCCTGTATGGGTTATGGATGATAGTTACAATCCTGTTTTAGCAGAGTTAATAGAAATAAAATGAGATAAATAATAAAAATGAGAAAATGCTCATGGCTTAAAATGACAAAAGTAGTATAGTAACAATGACAATGATGGGTAACAAAAGTTTAAATAGTTCTACCTAGGGGAAATAATATTTCCCCTATTTTAAGAAATATGGATTCCATATCCTCTTTACTTAACCACTAATAAGTTATTAAAGTCTAACCAATTTTTGAGTCACTTTGAAAAAAATCAAGATGATGTCTTCATAGGCTCACAACCAAATGAAGACAAAGGTAGGTAGCTGTCAGTGAGACTTATGAACAGTATGCTACATGAGCACAAAGCAGGGTAGGAATAATCAGGAAAAACATCTTAGAGAAAGTGCCCTTTTCATTCCTGTTTTTTATACTAACAAAGTGTTGAGCAATGAAAGAATTTTAAGCATTTGACATTTAGTTTGGAACTTTAATTTAGTCAACTTCCTATTAAAGGTGGAGGCTGAAGATGAAACAATCCATTACGAAGTCCAGGTGAAAAGTGTTAAGAGCCAACCAGAGAGGAGAGACAATTTTCATAATTGTACAATCATTGGCTACCAGGAACAAGGAAGAGGAAATAAAGCCAATGTATGTCAGCAACTTCTACCTTGATTTGGTGGAGCCTTCAGAGAACACAAACGCATGGATGTTTAGGGGGTATGAGCCATGGAGACAGTGTTCTTGATGTCCATTTGGGACTGAGTGGATGTTTGGAGAAAGAACATGACTGAGCAGAGAAATAGCAGAGATGAGACAAGATGAAGGATCAAACTCTGAAACTATGCATGAAAAAACTATGCATGACACAAAGGCCAGGGAGGAGGAGGTGTAGACCAGGTTTATAGCCTAGAAAAAGATCCCTGAGCCAGACAACTGGGACAAGTACCAGGGGCTCTTGCAGAACACTGTGGGGAGTGGTGAAGAGCTAGCAGGATTTGCGGAAGCTGAGAAAATGGGGAGTAGGGAGCAGAGAGGATGAATATAGACCAGTCTAGCAAGTATCTAATCATCAAAACAAACAAACAAAAAAAATAAATAGAGGTCACTAGTCTGTAAGGATGACTGCTCACCTTCTAGGAAAGGCACTGGGAATACTAGGAGGGACGAAACTTTGGCCCAAAGTTCAAGGAGGGAAACTCCGCCAGGAATCGTGGTGCATGCCTGCAGTCCTAGCACTCCGTAAGGCTAAGGCAGGAGGATTGTGCGTTTAAGCCTAGCCTGGGCAAGTGGTGAGATCCAGCCTCAAAATAAATATAAAACAGCCTGGGGATGTAGCTCAGTGCAAAAGCCCTGGGTTCAAGTCCCATTACTATAAAAGTTGGGAGGTTATCATGAAAGTATTGGTAGGGGATGCTTCAGGAGCATACTGTGATGGAAGGACAATAATCAAGCAAGGAAGAGTCAAATAGATTTTTTTTTTTTAATTGCACAGAAGACTTGAGTGTGTGTGATACTCAAAGAATAGCCCATGTTCTAAAGTCTGTAAACTGAAAATAATGTATTTAAAATAAAGTCTTGGGTATCTAGTAAAAATGAATGTTTACAGCTGGACATGGTGGTGCACACTTGTAATCTCAGCACTCGGGAAGCTGAGACAGGACTGTCACCAGTTCAAGGTCGGCCTGGGCTACATAGAGTTCAAGGCCAGCCTGAACTACATAGTGAGACCCTGTCTCAAAAGTTTAAACTGGTAACATCCTATTGCTTATCAAAGTTGACATATTTTTCATAGAAGACTGCTTTCTTCTATGGAGGGCCAGAGAAATAAACTGGCACGTTTAGGGGTTCCGGAAAGCAGGCTATCTAAACCCTGGGGAAGCTGGCTGTGGTGGCACACACCTATAATCCAATCCCAGCACTTGGGAGGCTGAGGCAGGAAAACTGCCTTGCGTTGAAGGCCATCCTGTCTCAAAACACACACACACACTCTGGGGAGTGCCAGTGTGGGAGATCCCAACAGGGCGAGTCATCCTGGAACACTGGCTCTGCGTGAGGGCATGACTGGTTACTGCCTCCATGTCAGCTCTCACTATACCAAAGGAACGGTGAAAGAATGCTCATCAGAGTACTATTTGTACTTTCTCCCTCCCTCCCCTAGCAAGACTACATCCCTGTGAGCTGAACACATGTGATGTTTCTCCATAGAACATACCTCTAGAGATAACAGATTCATAAACTTGCCAGTCAAAACCCATTTGGCTGGCCCATCTGTTCTTGCATAGTGGTTGACTTAACAAGAGGCTGCATCTTGAGGAAGGTGCACTGGGAACGTCCCGTCTCCTTTCATCCCATACCCACCTCAGTTGGCTGGTCGGCTGGCTGGGGCATCAGGAGCTGGTTGTGGTGCTGCAGCACTGTCTTCAGGTAATCCAGCACAGTCTGGCAGGGCACTGGATGGAAGGAATCACAATGGTCACATATGAGCAATCTCTCAATACGCAAACAGAAAACTTTAAGGTCTGAAAAGACTGTTGATGTGAACTTCTAAAAAAAAAAAAGGATTTATTTTTTTTCTAAAGGGAACAGAATTTTCCGTCGTCATTTGACATCTGTAGTTATTTCAGTTTGTAAATACAGAACAGATGTTACAGTTTAGGGACAGTTTTTAGGATCAGCACAATTGGATGAGAACTTTCTCCAACTAACTCCAAGATCAATGTAGGTCAACAATAATAATCATGAACAACTGACTGAAGAGACAGGTCTCCTTGATTCCAATTGTAGCATCAGCACGCAATGGTACTTTTAAAAATTAAGGTACAGATCTACTGTTTCACTGTTTTTTTTTTCTTCAGTTTTTTAAAAATTTTATTTTAAAGAGAATAAAACCAGGCAAAATAAAACAGAATAAAGACAATCAAAACAAACCAGTGCAAGTGACACAGGACTTCAAAACAATACAAAATCAACAATAGTTACCATGTCTCCTGCTGTCTTCAAAACAGCTGCAGATACCTTCAGATACAGTAAAAATCAAGCAAAACAGAACAGAATAGAACCAATAAAAACAAAACAACAACTGTAATAAAGAAGGACTTCAAAATAAGACAACAGTTAATCCAAAATGGCTATCATAATATATCTTGTTATCTTTGAAACAGCAGCCCACGTCATCGGATATAACAAAATCAAATGAAACAAAACAGAATAAAACCCAACCCAACAAAACAATGAAAATGATACAGGACTTGAAAACAAGATTAATAGGGTGTTAACAATGGCTACCACCTTCAGCAGGAGATCCCCCATAGAAGCCACACTGCATACCGTTATCCTCTGAACAGATGACTGGACCACTGGCCCTATACCTGCAAAGTCAGTGAAACACCAAATACCATAAGCATCAAATTGCATTTCACCTCAAAGCTACCATTGCAGCCTGTGTTTCTCCAGATCAGCCTGTTGCTTATGGGGTGGGGGTTGACTCTTTTTGTTTCCCAGTCCATGTGCCTTTTGGAAAGGACTGGCTCTGGTTATCCCCCCGGCGGCCCATGCATGATACAGATTTGCAGGGAGGGCTTACTTCTTGGTGACTTCTTGTTCTCTTCCTCCACAGTCTGCGAATGGTGCTGACTCACAGGAAAAGGCTGGGGTCTGGCTGTCCCCCTGGCGGCCTGCACATGGCCTCACTGGTTTTTAATCAATGATATATTACTCACTGCCAGGCTCTGGGTATGATTTGTCCCCCAAAGGTTCATGTGCTAGAACCTTGATCCCTAGTTTACTGATGCTGAGAGATGTTGGGACTTTTAAAGAGACAGGGCCTAGTGCCAGGTATCTGGTCAATGAGAAAAGCCCTGAAAGACCTGAACCCTAAATTAGTTCCCAAGAGAGGGGCTGTGAAATAGGAGTTAGTATGGCTCCTCCCTGTCTCACTATGCGATCTCTTCCTCACACCTGTTCCCACCACGGTGCCAACTTCCATGATGTGATCCAGCTGCAAGGCCCTTGTCAGAGCTGGAACCATGTTGTTTAGACTGCAAATCTTCAAAATGGTGAACTAAAAGAAACCCTTTTCTGTTACCAAACTTTGGGTATTTTGCTATGGAAATAGAAAAACTGACAAACACATCCTTCTTTAATGACAGAATTATTCCTAACTGCCACCAAGGAGTAGGAATTCTTTTCAGTTGAGATTTGCTTCTCAACACAAATACAACTGGTGATACAGTTCTTACTGAGTGCATCCTGTTCTCTTCCTCAAGAACCTGAGTTGGTTTGGTCCAATTTAGACTTAATATGTATTTCACTGACTCATTCTCTCTCTTTCTTTTTCGAGACTTTGTCTTACAGACACATTGCATAATTCTAATAAAACTGAACAGATATTAACACAACATAGAATGTGACATTTTTTGTTCCACTGCATAAATAATGCCTACAGCTTAAGATCTGTATCACAGCTCTTTCATAAATATTAACTAATTCCTTTTAAAGGTAGCTTGGTTAATAAACTAATTTATATGGATTGCTGCCACTATCTTTCTTAGCTCTGTTTTCTTAATATATTTTTGTCACATTAAAGGAAATAATGAATACTGAACTTAAGTCTCAATTTACAAGTGTCACCACTGACCTTTCCTCACCTTTTCTTACTTTTTTTCTCCCCAGATAGCAAACCAAATTATCTTTAACCACTGCTAATGCCTTTGAAATGTAACAAATCCCAAAACTCCAATATTCTTTTAAAAAGTATAAATAACAGGAAGTAGATTAGAAAAATGTTTTCTTGCCAATTTTTTTTTCTTTTTTTGAGACAAGGTCTTGCCATGTAGACCAGGGTGGTCTTAAACTCAAGGTAATATTCCTGCCCAGTTCTCTGGAGTGTTGGGATTATAGGGATGCACCATCAGCCCCAGGCAAAAAATTTCTTCAACAACCATCCTTTGCAGAGCTTTGTCATGGCTGCCCATAAATAGCAACCTGAATACATTTTTGAAATTGAAGAAGCATTTGCTGAACAAACACAGAAGTCAACCAAAAGAAGTCATTCTTGTACCATTACGAAGCAGAAGTCCTGTTACTTAATGGAAGTTTAACGAAACTTGTCAAGCAGTCCTAATTTCACAAATCTATTGAAGGTCTTTATTAGGCTTTAAAACCTACTTTACTAATGCCATAGTAAGAAAGACTACATCCTCTGGCTTTGGGCATTAATTATGAAAACAACAACAACAACAACATAAGAATTGAGAAACTAATAGAGAAAGGAGACAGAATTTTAGTTCTGGGTTTTTCACTCACTGTGATCTTTAGAACTTCACTGAACATCTTTACAGGAGTTTTTCTACAAAGGGCTTAGTACAAGGATCGAAAAAAAGTACCCTCTTCCCCAGATTATCGTAGGATAAAATGAAATGATATGTATGTCATTGCCTGGCCAAGTGAGGTATACAGGATATACAATGTATAACCTTGGAAATTTTAGCAAAGCTTGTAAATGTTCACTGACTTATTAGAAGAGTGAACTTCCTTTGATTCCTTCCCCATATTTTACAGTCATGAAGATTATGAAAATATTTTTAAGTGAAGCACAAAAATGCTTACAACGTAGCATATGAAATCCAATATCCAGGATTACTTCAATGATGTTAAAAATAATTATGTGTAAAGGAAGAAGCGGAGCGAAAGCACTAACAACAATAAACAATGACTCATACTTTAGTCATGGGATTATGGTAGCTACTACTCCTTTTACATTGTTGCTCTTAAAAAAAGCAGTACAGGTGACCATCCCTATTCTGAAAACTCCAAAGTGCTCCAAATTCTGAAATTCTTGGGGACCAACATGCCACATATGGCCTCATGCAATGGGTTTCAGTCAAATCACAGACACCTGTACACTAAAAATGTTGTCTTAAATGAACTTCGGGCAATGAGTACCAGGTTTGTACGAAACATAAATTTCTTATTTAGACTTGGGCCCCATTCCCAAAGATCTCACAATATATCAAAATGAACAAGAACTGAATCAAACTTAATGGTTAGATTCAATGCTGACCTTATGGGGAAATCTGATTTGGTTCTTGTCCAATTCGATTTGCAACCAGAAAGGCAGGAAGAATTCAGTTCATGAACCAAAATACCACTGTATATGCAAACACCCCCAAATCTTAAAACCAAAACCAAACCAAACCAAACCAGAACAAAACAAAAACCACCCTGCCATCCCTGATCTCTTGCTTGGTGGCTATTCTGTGAGGCAGACAAGGCAAGGGTAGGCTGACTGGGGCTGCTAGTTTTGATCTCTAGTTTCTAAGACAGTATTTTCCAGCTAAGTCTTATCTTTGGGGAAACACAGTAAGTAAGGACTGCTGGCTCCTATACTGGAAGAAAATGAAGTCTCATGTGCATTTGTATATGATGTGGGGCAGGTATAAGACAAGTAGGTCCTATATACTGGTGCCTGGGGATATAAGGATAAAGGCCCAGAAGATGGAGGACAAAGCTCAAATTCAGCCTACTGTGTGAAACAGTCACTGCCCAGGGCACTCATAGTGACTCCCTCCTTCCAGGATCTCCCCTAATATCCTCCCACCCAATTCTTACAAGGCAGACATTCAACGTGCCCCTCCAACCCAGGGCCAGAGTGTGCCCTTGTCAAGACCGTGCAGTATTCATGGCTAAGTTTTTTGGTAGTCACCTAGATTTAAACAGGAAAGCTGCACAACTAAGTGAAATGTTTTCTGTGGAAAAAACTCCAAAAAATCAAGTCAATCTGGGAAGTGGGAATAAATGCACTGAAGTGAGGATGAAATACATCACCCTGACTCACAGTTACACCACGCCACCTACCCAAAAGAAACACGAGCCACTGAGAAGACATAGTGGAAAAGCACTTGTTCTCTTGTTCCTTGGTTCTGTGGATGACTGTGATATTTCCAAGTGAGGACACGGCCCTCACAGACTGGGGTGCAACATGACAGGGTGCCGCCATGTGTGGTAGTCCTTGTAGTCCACCACCACGTCACTCCTCAGTCTTCACGGAAAGAGACCCAGGTCAGAGCTTACACTAGAGAAAGATCATTAAAAGGGTCTTCAAGGAGCTCATTAAGTCCCTAGAGGGCCCATCCCTAACTGCCTCATGTAAATTATGAATTTAAGTGAGTCATGCTGGCTGACGAAGACTACAACTTCACACAAACTGGGTAGATTTCATTCATTTACTTGTTCATTTGATGAAAACTACTAGAAACTTCTATTAAAAGGAAATGAGGCTATAAAGGAATCTAAAACCACTTAAAGTCTCTGTAAATACTAAGTACTTAGTACTTATCCCGATAATATTTGTAATTTTTTTCCCTGTATGTAAAAGCATTTAAAAATGCATACTGCATAATCCTGGAAATAGTGAGGGGTGGGATCCAGAGGTATGGAGTTGAGTGTAAATGGGAGAGAGACCAGTTACAGATGGACCTGAGGTACCTAACCTGGGTATTGAAGTGTCACCTCTTTACCAGGTAAGAATACTGCTTATAATCCAGGAAAACCACTTAATGTCTCTGTTTGCTAGGCACAAAACAGCTGCCCTCTCCCTTCTTAAAGTTGATATTTACTGAGGGCTCGCTGGGAGACCCAGTAGGAACTCACCTGCCACTTACTGACTTTAATATTTTCATTATTCCTATAGTATTATTATTAAACTTGTTTTATGGGAAGAGGAAATAGAGGATCAGAAATAATTCACCAAAAAGCACAGCCAGCAAATGGCCTACCCCTTACCTATACTGCACCTATTTTAAGGGCTTTTTGTTCTTGCAAAATTCCTTTATCCAACAATTGATATTATTGATTTATCATTTTTTTAATCTTCTTACTTAGAAAATGACAACAGTGGACTAATAGGATCAGAATTGCATAATCCAACTACATAATCTATTTTGTAGCCTAGTAAGTTATGATTGGTTCACATTTAAGGGTGGCAAATTTTGCCTGCTTACTAAAATGCATCTGTAAAATGTACAGATCAACACTGGAGGACACCCGTGAAGCCTCAGGAAACCTGAGTCACCTGACAGCCACATGTCCCAGCTGAGGTTTGAGAAGGAAGATTCTGCCCTCTTGTTTGAGCTCTCATCCTGTAAACAAGTGTCTTGACATGATCTATATAGTTCTATGTTCTTTCTATTTTTGTTAGTGGTGTCACTACTTAGAATGGCCTTCAACTGTAGGGTTGAAGTGCTTTTTAATGTTTCCAAGCACAAAGAAGGCTGTGATGTGTCTTATGGAAAAAATAGGTATATTAGATAAGCTTCATTCAGGCATGAGTTATAATGCTGTTGCCTGTGAGTTCAATGTTAATCAACCAGCAATAAATATTAAATAAGGTCTTTTCAAATGAACACACATAAAACAAGGTTATGTATTGATTAGCTGTGAAATAATAGGGGAAAAAAGAAAGAAAATGCTGTGAGCAAAGGCTCACGGGAACTTAGCTCTGCTTTTCCCTCCAGAGTAATTTCTCAAGTATTTGCTAATTCAGTGCTTACAGTGATGCTTAAAGACGTAACTTCTGTGAAGGAGCACCAGCTGTATTCTGGGGGTGGAATGGGGTAACAAATTATGTATGGAGCTACAAAGTTTGGATTTCAATTCTCCACCTATTGTAGCCTCCACTTATCTATAAAATGGGAATGATATTACTATTTGTTGTGAGGCCATGGAGTTATAATAAATTGAAATGATCAAAAATACACATTTAGAAGGTAGTGTTTCTTACAAAAGTGCCAAAATACTCTTCAATAAAAGGTACTTGGAAAACTGAATTTCCATATGCAAAAAATGAAGTCAGACTTGTACTTTGAAACCATACATAAAAATCAACCAAAAATGCATAAAATATTTAAATATAAGATCAGAAACTATAAATCTATGAGAACAAAAGAGAAATGCTTCTGAACATTGGTCTTGGCAGTAACCTAAGCAGAAGACCTGAAACTATAAAGCCAGAAGAGAACATCGGGGCGGGGGCCGGGGGTGGGGTGTGGAGAGGGGTAAGGCCTCTAGACACTGCCTTGGCAGTTACTTTTTGGCTATCACTCCAAAAAGCTCAAGCCACAAAAGCAAAACTAAAATAAATGAAATAATGTCAAACTAAACAGCTTCTGCACAGCAAAGAAAACAACCAACATAATGAAATAGTAGCCCACAAATTAGGAAAAAATATTTGCTAATCATGTATCTGATAAAGGGTTTATATCTAAAATTCATAAAGAATTCATGACAGAGCTGGGCGTGGTGGCACATGCCTGTAATCCCAGCACTCAGAAGGCTGAGGCAAGACTGCTGCAGGTTCAAGACCAGCCTGAACTGCATAGCAAGACCCTGTCTCAAAAAGACAAAAAAAAAAAAAAAAAAAAAAAAAAAAAAAAAAAAAAAAGAATTCATACAACTCAACAGTAGAAAACACCAACTCAAAAAATGGGCAAAAGACCTGAATATACTTTTCTCTAAAGACACAAGAAAGGCTAACAGGTAAATACAAAGGTGCCTAACATCAATCAATCATTGGGGAAATGAAAATGAAAATTACTAATGCTTCATCTCACACCCTCAGAGTGACTGTTATCATAAGGTTAAAGTTAACAAGTGTTGCTGAGGGTGCAGAGAAAAGGAACCCTTGTCCCCTCTGGTGGGAATGTAGACTGGTACAGCCATCATGGAAAAGTCTGGAGGTTAAATAAGTATGACTACCCCAACCTGACATTCTCCATTAAAAAGTTTCATCTACCATTTTCTTCCAGTAAGTATTCAGCATTTCATATTCCTGATCCAGATCTTTTCTTTTTGTGGTTTTTCTTTAATCTATTTTCATTTGTTTTAAAAAAATTCAACTTTTTAAAAATCTCTTTGTTTTTTTTGTCGGTACTGGGGATCAAACTCACAACCTCGCGCTTAAAACACTGAATCAAACTCCTGGTCCTACTTTTTTCAAGGCAGGATAGCACTATGTAGTTCAGGCCGGGCTTGCTCACGTTGTAGCCCAATCCTGCCTCGAACTCACAATGCTCCACCTACCTCAGTCTCCCGAGTGATGGGATTAAAGGTGTGTACCACCAAGCCCGGCAAATTTAACTTTTTAACAGACTGTCTAATATGAAAGAAAAAGTGCCAATACCATTTCTTTGGCACTGCAGCTGGGGCTATCTCCAGGACATTCTTTTCTACCCAGTGCGAAGAAGATACAAAAACCCTCTCAGGTAGTGAGGGGACCATACTTCACAGAGCTAAGAGTTGTAAAATCCCAAAGTGTTATCTGCAACCTACCTCCCTGACTTGGAGGAAATGAGCAGTGTTCTAGTTCCATTACAAGCTTTCAGGTTCTAGCTGGCATATCTCTGGCAGCTAGCACCGACCTGGCTTGAGGAAACACCATGCACCTGTTCTTCAGAGCTCAAATGCAAAAATAAAGAATGGATTTACTATACCTCTTGATTCTCATCCCCAAAACTACTCTACTTAATCTAATTCTCAAATGCTCCGAACCAAGTCTCGGTTCTATTGGGGTAATTCTTTTCAATAAAAGAGTGGAAAAATGATTAATTTCTAATTTGGCAATTTTTTTTATGTCCCCTTCCCTTTCCCTTCCTCCCCTCTGACTTGGCAATTCTTAACACTTGTTTGCTTCTATGTGTCACAATAAACAAGTGGGAATTTTCTTCAGCATTTCTATATTTCTAGATCAGCTATCAAATTGAGAGGTATGAAGATATTGGATTACGCAACCAACACTATATGTGTGTGTGTGTGTGTGTACACACACATATACACACAGAGCCTTAATTTTTAAATTATACATGCTTTACTGTTAACATAATATATTAATATAGCCATTCATGTCTGTAATTAACCATTAAACATGTAGACTGATAGGTACAGGCTCCAAAATCTCTTATCCACAGGATGCATGATTCAAAAGTCAAAGATATTATTCTACTAATGACCTTAATGTCTCTTCTAAGCCCCTGACACACAAGAATGAATTTAAAGATACAAGTGAAATCCAAACTTTTTTTTCAAAGAGTGAAAAACAATTTAGCAATCCAGAGAAGGTCTTGGCATAAAAACAACAATACTTCTTTGGAAATGTAGTCTTTAAAGAAACAGGAAATGCCTCAGGTTTAGCCAGGGGCACAAACAGTCAAGGGCTAGCCTAATTACTGGTTTATCTCTGACCTATCAGTTGATAGTTTCTTATTAACTAACTGCATACTGCAAAGCGACTGCCTATTGAAACTTAACAAGAAACTAAGAGAAATTAATGGAACAGAAGAGATCATCTCATTTGTTCACTACTACTTAAGTCCTACCTCTGAAAAGATGGTTTCATTTTAATTTCTACCAATGATTGAGTCTTTAAAAGTGTAAAAGCCATCTTAAGGGTCACTTTATGAACACAACTCAGGCTCATAACACTTGATTTATTTCAATGTCAAGGCATGACACCCAGGAATTGTTCTACTATCAATACAGACCTCTTTCATGAAAACTATGATGTTCCCACCTATATTCACGAACACTGTAGATGAAACATAGACAAGATAGGCTGGTGGTTTATCTTGAAACCTGTTTGGCAAAGGACTCCTTGTGCATGCTTTTTTCAACTTTTCTACATCACTGGCAAAAAAACCAAAAAAAACCAAAAAAAAAA